>WJFA01001848.1:0-18655 GCA_009870155.1 Pseudobourletiella spinata
GGGGCTCAGTACACTGTGGGCTACCATTTGGATCAGCTCACAACTTATTTCCAGCCCATCACCAAAAGGGTCTGCATTGTAAATACGGCAAGATCAGCTTTATCTTTAGTACTACCTAAACTAGAAGGTCATGATGTGGGTACACATCCGTTAGTTCGTCGTTTCCTCCGCTCCGTCGGACGATGCCGCCCTCCTTTACCACGTTATAACTCTTTGTGGGATGTTTCAGCCGTTCTAACTTTATTCAAGTCATGGCCTAGTAATTTAGAACTGAGCACAAAATTGTTATCCATGAAACTTGCGGCGCTTCTGGCTCGATGTAGTGGTCAATGTGTGCAAACATTAGCAGCTATACAGATCTCTCAAATTAGCGTAGGGCCAAAATCAGTGGAAATAAGAGTGCCAGCAATACTCAAGACTTCATTCCCTGGACGGCCTCAACTGTGCTTAGTCCTTCCGGTGTACAGAATTTGTAAAAAATTGTGTCCTGTTGATACAATAAATGAGTATCTCAATCGTACTAGTACGTATAGGTCTTGTGATTCTATGTTTATAAGTTTGCTTAAGCCATTTAAACCGGTTTCCACACAAACACTAAGCAGATGGTTAAAAGAAATATTATTGTTAGCAAAAATTGATGTAACCAAATTTAAGTCTCATAGCTTCAGACATGTGTCTACATCGAAGGCAGCAAGCCTAGGAGTGAGTATAGATCTTATTTATTCGATGGCCGGTTGGTCAGACGGTTCGCAAGTATTTGCAAAGTACTACAATAGACCCATTGATATGCGGAGTTCATATGCCGAATCTGTACTTTCTAATTATAATAAAAATTAAGTGAAGTGGTTTACCCTCTCGCATCATTATGATATCCTCTTTGAACATCTACATATGTCTTACCTCGTAGTATACGGAGGGAAGTGAAGTAAAATTCAAGATTGGACGAGACTTACGAAGTAAGTCGAAGTCCGATCGTAATTTTACGATCGTCCTGTAGTATCGAAGAGGTAAGACCCACCCTATGTTTGTAATCCCACCCAATTTCTATGGATATCACAATGTGCTCTCTTTGAATTCTGATTAGCTAGAGATGACAGCACCCTGACTACCGGGGATACTGTGCGGATTCAACCAATTGTTTTGTTTGTTTTTTCATGCTTTGCTTACTTTGAATGAATGCATCCTATCCCATCCAGCTACGCCGGACTACATATGTCTTACCTCTTCGATACTACAGGACGATCGTAAAATTACGATCGGACTTCGACTTACTTCGTAAGTCTCGTCCAATCTTGAATTTGACCTTATTACTGGTTGTCGTGACTTTCCCAACACTTCTCTCATTTCTTTGGTTCATTCCCTATGGTGGACTCTATCGTTGCAACCTTTTTTCCTTCCAATCCGGCCCCTGAACCTGATTCCCTACGACATCTATCATTTTCTCGTTTCATGAACCTTCCTTTTACTGAATATGTTGACCCTGTTCATTATGTTTCTGTCCCAATAGTTTGTCTATTGTGTAAGTGCTGTGGTCATGTGTTCCGTGACTGTCGTGTGTGGCGACATCAGCGTCTTTCGAAGACCACGGTCCTCGACTGCTGTCACTCCTGTGGTCTACCTGGTCACTACGTTGCTACCTTTCCGTCTCGTCGTCGTCAACTTTAATTTTTTCCACTCAGATTATTCGTATCATTTGTGCTCTACCCAGTATATTTGAGTTATATGTGTTCTAAATTTGCATACCTAGTTTATTTGTGTTTGCCCATTGGCTTTGTGTTCATTTCTGTTTTTTTCAGTTGAGATGGTTTAACCCATCTGCAATGTAGTTGTGTCTGCAACAGCCAAAATTCTTACCCATTCGATTCTAAATTATACTTTATAAATTATATACTAAATATACATACATATATAATAATAATAATAATATATATATAATAAAAAATATATATATAGTAATATATATTAATTATATACTAAATTGTACTTTATCGTGATTATTCCTGATTTTTTCAGTTGAGCTTGCTGGTCTTTTTGTATTGGTGTGTCTCGTTGATTTATGTTCATTATGTGCGCACAAAATTTGTTCATTGGATTGTTTTTTCTGCTCTGCTTGCAGTTTTTTGGAGTTGTTATTTGCTGCTTGTTGTTGTTGTTCATTGTTGAATCTGTTTGTAGGAGCAAACTTGTGAGCGGCGGGGATGTTATGAAAGGAAAGGTATCGTATGGAAATTGTTTGTACGGGTCATTGCTCAGGTAGTCAGAGTGCTACCTGGCTATTTTTTCCTCTGGTGATAACGGTGTGTGGAGGATGTGCTGGAGAGAGGGAATCGAGAAGGGATTTGACTGTCGTGGAATAAAGTACTCTGGGTTTCCCCTGCATATTTATGTGCTCCCTCACTTGGAATGTTTCTTGTCAAACCCAATAGATCATGACTCTTACACCAGATGACATCGCCAATGTTCACCATTTTCAGGTACGGTAGTGTACTGAATTAAATACATACTGGTTGGCTAAAACTACGTTATAAATCCATTTCTACGCTATTATCCGATGACCCCGAATGGCCTCCTCGGTGTTGGCCTTTTAAGTACATCACTTATTTTAAATAGTCACCACTGTCTCGAGCTGGATTCCAATTCTTTTCGAAGATGCTTTTTATAGACAGCCTAATTGACCAGATGAATGCATTGGCACTGTTTTTAGCATTCAGGTAGAAAAAAAACTGGACATGAGTCGAATCAATAGCAAAAGAACTTTCAAACGCGCTATCTCGCATGACTCGGCGCCGTCTGGATCAGGATCTGGAGGCAGGAAAAGCCTCAATTTACGCTAATGAAACAAATGTGACAAACAGTTCTGAGACACCCTGTATAGAAACATGTGTATGCGAGAATGACGTGCAACGAAGCTTGTGACTGAGTTAAAGTCTCAACTAATTAGTTGTCGTCGTTTCAATACAAAGCAATCATGGTCTCAGCACAAAACTTACTCAGAGTTAACCAAGTTACATAGAATCCAGCAATGCCTCTATGTTTGTGCACAGTACAAGGTTTGTGACTATTACTAATGACTAAAGCTCTTAGTGTTAACTACTAGAAAATATTGCTACGAGAAACCATGACTAGCGACTATGACTAGTAACTAAATGTCTGCCTAACCATGACTATGACCAATGACTGGCTTCGTGATAATGACTGACTAAGTTAAAAGAATTTATTACTTATAGCTAAATAGTTTTGTCTCGGTTTTGTTAATTAGTCATCTTATCGAACGGCAAAAAAGTAATGCAGCTTCATGATGACTGCAAATTTAGAATGAATTGAATTGCTGGACAATATTGACCATAAGTATATTGAATTTGTCACCACATTTACATTTCGTCATTACAACTTTGATCGGCTCACTCGAGTAAAATACGATGGCAGCAGCTACACTATATACAACCTGTGCTTTTCCTACTCTATAGTTTGGCGACTGGTAGCATCCACCGTTGCCCCTTGTACACACTGAGAAGGTGGCAATTTTGAGACATACAAATTCAAGTACTCAACGTGTGTGTTAATCATGTAATACGTACTAGTGTGCACGGTACTTCTTTCTGACTGTTTGAGAGTATTGTATCCCGATAAAACGTGCCTCTATATATAGTGAACATCTAAAATCTATAAGATCCTACCTACTTCCTCTCGCTGGCAGGCCTTTAACATGTATGTACATAGTCACTGCCACCACTTGGACTTTCCTTCGCACACGTGTGTATACGTCGACACGAGCAGTACTGCCCCGAACCTTCCCACATGTGTACATGTACAGCACCATTAATGTATATATTACCGTGCATACGTGTTTGGTCACACGATCACTACAAGTAAAACCAACACGACTAAATAGGTGCTACGCATATAGTGCTTGCCGGGCTGGCTTCATTGACAGTGCCATAACCAAATGCATCTCATACAATAATTAGATCAACAATTTTCAACTTGACGAGCCTAGGTCAACACTTCCACATGAGCACCCTGGTAAATGGCATTCACACAGCTGCTCATGCACAATTTGGACAACGTTTAGGAAACCATAACCACCAAGTTTCTCAGTAGTATGCACCATTTAGCACTTATCACATGTGCTGATGGGTGAACACCTCACCAAAAGGGATTTACGCAGGTGCACATGCACAATGTTTACAAAGTTGGGGAAATCGTAAGCACCAAGTTCCTTAATAATACGCACCATTTGGCACTTATCACATGTGCTAACGGGAGAAGACTTCACCAAATTGATATACACAGGGGCACTACTACAACGTAGAAAACCACCTTGTTTGTCAGTACAATGTACTAGAAGGCACATAGCATAGCTAATAACGGCACAGCAATACAAAACACTATTTACATGGATGCACATGAACTACATAAAAATGCTAGTGAAGCCATAATCACCAAAATTCCTACTACAATGCACCATATGACGCATACCACCACTATTAACGAGAGAACACTACACCAACATAAATTCACATAGGCGCACATTAAATTCAAGAAGTCTATTGGTGAAACTATTAAATCCACTGTTCTTACTACTATGTACCACATGGCACATACCACAACAACTAACGGGAGAACATTGCACCAATAGGAACTCAAATAGGTACACAGTGCAAAGGCTGTGGAACGCGGGGCCATGTTATCAGATGAACCCATATCACGCCTGAAAAGATTCTGGCCTGTAGCTATGTTTGTATGCGCGCAGGTAACACAGATATCAACGTACAAGCAGATGACTGGGTGTATCTTTGCCGAATATGCAAAATGACGCTTACCGTAGAAATGCGTAAGGCGCAACAAGTTTTGGAGGATGTTCCACTTGTTTCAGTACGGTTTCAAGTACCGGAAGTTGCTGATGGCAGATGTTTTGTATGTTCCGAAGAGAATCCGGAGTATGAGCCGACTTTGCGCACTCGAATCAGCATCTTCACACAATTCAAACTCTTCATCGATCAGGGAGTCAAGATTTGTGTGGAACATGTGGATCCATGTACCCAGATGCTCAAGGAATCCCCCGAACTGCATCACCTTCCCTCATCCGAACAGATCGTCCGCATGAGAGTTGATGAAGTCGAAAAATGGCTGTGCGGTCTCCGCGATGATGCTCTTCATTTTAAAAACAAAGATTTCAAGATTTCTGTTCATTTTCAAGGTTTGGATGAAGACGGCTTTAAAATCATGTTTGGGATTAACAAGCAGCAGTTTAAAAATCTCTTCTCGACCGTCAACGGATTCAAGAGCACCTCCGGACTGAAATGCACGAAAGTTAGTGTCATGATGCTGCTTCTAAAACTACGGCAGAGTCATTCTCTCAGCTACCTGAAGGCGCTATTCGGGTACAAGTCAAAGGGAGCCGTTAGCTCCCAGATTCAAGTAGCTCGATTGGCACTAACGGAAAGATTCATCCCTCTACATTCGGGGTACGAAACCTAACACGGGAACGGCTCCTACTGCATGTAATAGATCTTCCTGATGGAAATGTGGAAAATCTCGTCATGACGGTGGATGGAACCTACCTATGTATGCCGAAGTCATTCAACTTCACTGATCTCAAAAGGACATACTGCGTGCACAAGGGAAGATATCTAGTCAAGATGACCATGTGCGTCATGCCTGACGGCTACATTGTTGACGTACATGGACCCTACTACAGCGACAGCAAGAATAATGATGCGATGACTCTTTCACATGACATGGAGAACAACATAAGCGGCCCGAAGCATTTGCTCATTCCAGGGGACGTGCTTGTTGTGGATAGGGGCTACCGCGACAGCCTACCTTATTTACAAGGGTTGGGACTATCCACCGAGATGCCGAAATACCTTCGCCCACGAGAAAAGCAATTGAGCACGGAAGACGCTAACGCCTCCCGAATCGTTACCAAAACACGCTGGATTGTGGAAGCCCGCAACAGACACGTAAAGTCGATCTTTAAGTTTTTCGCCAAATCAATCGCAGCTGGAAACGTGCCGTATGTTGCAGAATATTTTCGCATTGCAATTGCCTTGATCAATGCCTACCGACCTTGTATTAAATGTAACGATGATAGTGCTGAAGTTGGGAGCCAACTACTTGAACGAAAACAAATGAATAACGAGTTGACGGAGTACATCCTACATAATAGGCTAGACAGGATGAGTATTTCAGGCTGGACAAGAATGGAGGAAGTCCAAGTGGAAGAATTCCCCAGGGTGACTTGTGATGATGTAAGGAGTCTTACTTTAGGGGAGCACCACATCTGTCAGGCATCTGGCTACAATGAAGAGGTCGAGTGTCGCAGTAACGAAAATGAACGGATTTTTTAAGTGGCGCGAATAGCTCCCACCATCCTACGAGCTTATCTCCACTCAAGGCATGTGAATGCAAAACAATATAAATAATTCATCCGTTTTGGTCCTGAAAAAAACGACGCTTCCGGGATTCTTGGCTGGTACTGCACCTAAGTGACTGGCGCAAGAACGGTTGGAATGTGCTCGCGCATGTGTGCGATCCTGTGGTACTTGTCCATCGATCGATATTCTATAGAAATGAAGAGGCCCAAGCGCCGACTGAAGGGAATTGCAATGGACTCAGCTAATCGAGACCAATTGAGAGAAGGTGAAAATGAATAAATGCATGTGATATCGTTTTTGACATTGTTTTTATGGTACCAACTCAGACTTGTCTCGGTGATTTACCATTTTTGCAAACGTAAGGAATTATAGCATGCTATGTGGTATTCTCAAATGGTAACATTTATTTCATGGTGGGTTAGAGTGGATAGTATGTGAATCAATGCATTGATGCAATTATTATTATAAACCATTAGTTTTTCCATGCTCCAACATAGGACATATATTCTATGCTACTCCAACCTAGGATCTTTATGTAAACTAGCGCTCATAATAGCCGCAGTTGAGTGAAACTGAGATATTAATTAAACGTACCAGTACCAAATTACTAACACATTTAGAAAGATTGTTGCGCGAGACCAGCTGGTGTGCCCACAAGTTGTCAGGGTTTCCATCAAAGGGGGAATTCTTCGGGGGGTGCACAAGCATTTTTAAAAATGCACTGGTGCACAAGAACTTGCTAGAATTCTCGGATCGACACGGGGGTGGGTTAGCGACTGCGAATTATTTAAAGTTCTTGTGCACCAGTGATCCCGCGAAGAATTCCCACTTTGATGGAAACCCACACAATGTGTGGGCACACCAGCTAGTCTTGTATAACCTATTGCAAGCCTCCGTTAATGTAGTCTTTCAGATCACACCGTTCTACGCAGACGGAATGGCGCCTTGACGTCCTCTACTGAATTACGTAAACCGGCTCTATGCCCTTTTCCTCGCTCACACAAAAGTCACACGCTGACACTACCTTGTGTGTGTGTGTGTGAGTCAGCTGAACAGATTGAACTGGATTTTTTGGACGTATATACCCCATAATTATGACTAAATCAAAGGAATTATCATAAAGCGAAAACATATATATTCGCTCTAAAAAATCGCTCAATTCCGGTTATATGAGAATATCAACTTGCCAGGTGCTCCGCCTCATCACAGACTTTTAGGTATCATCCTCTCCGTCTGTGGACTTTGATATGGAATATGTGTTTTTCCCCTAACGAACTAGTAGCTATGATAGATCTGCTCATAAAAGGTTAAAAGGAAAACTAGATTCCAGTATAGGATAGGTAGATAAACCGTACTTAGTCCGAGGGTATTAAGTACGGAAAAAGTTGTACAAGAAAATAAGCGTGAGCTCACAACCTGGAAATGGTGAATCCTAAAGTTTAATATCTGGTCATATGCTACTGTAAATAACGATAGGATGAATTTTTTTATAATGACAAGAGTGTGATACACGCCTGATGAGACAAGTTTTGTATTCAGGAAGTAAAAATGTATTTTTCTTTCTTTTGAATTCTGGTAGAAAAAAGCAACCAGGGAGACGAATTGTGACAAGTTTTTTTGACCTTTATATTACTGTAAAATCACTTGTAAAAATCCTCAAAAAAAGTTTGGAGAAAATTCAAATTTTTATAAGGTTTTAATCTGACCACAGCAAAGCTTATTTTTCACGTCACACACACGTCTTTCATAGTTCTGAATAAAAGTATTTTTGTAGTTGTCTGCTAATAGTTAGTGTAAGAGTATATGCTACTGCCAAGTCCACGCCCGAAATATGATGGACATACCGTGGATTAAAACTGTGGGAGTTGAAAGTGTGGTACATCAGGAAATAGTGTTCATGACAGTTGAGTTAGTAAAGCCGCCCACAGACGAGCTGAATTAATTTTATAGATGTCCAGTTTCACCCAGACTTGCTCTTCCTGAGAGAGAACACGAGCTATACATTCAAAGGTTGAGGCCTGGGTGGCCTCACGCAGATTCCATGTTTCACAGGAAAATGGAAGGTGGTGAAATACTGAATGCGGATTCCATACAAAGCATAAGCATACAGTTCACGCAAAAATTCAATTTAATCTCACTCAACCACCTCCCTCCCACGTTCACCTAACTCCGGCCAATCTCAATCTGTCTCTTGAAATCAACGGTTAATATGGTTTGGCGTTGTTCCAAATACTACGTAACAAAGTACAGTCTTGTGCACAGTTAAAATTTGCCCTCCACTTGCGGTATTTGTTTCACTATATACGAATGTCCTACCCGCCTACTCATGAGATCCACACGGAAAACGTACGGGTGGTACTGGTTTATGCTGCTTTTGAAATATGAAAGTGAATTACTGCAGTCAATTAATAATTTGGTTAATAAATTGTGCTCAAACACCTGGAAGGATTCTAGACGACGTTGAATGTTTGATTCTATTGGCAATCTGAGGGATGAATTCGTCTTCGGTGGCAAACTCACACTTTGGCTACCTTTCGGAGGAGCCAATCATAGATGAGATTTGGCGGGAAACGGCAATTGTGAGAATAATTCTGCCAACATAAGCCCATTCTAAAGGATGAGAACCGTAAACAGTACTGTGATTGGCCAATATTTGCTCGGATAAAAAAGTTATGATGGAATCACGGACACTACAAACAAATTATTACTTTTATCACTATATTAAGTTCATATCCAATCATTTGAAGACACACCACCAACCACAAGACAAGTCCTTGTTTGTAAACATATCAGGCTACGGTTTATGACAGTACTGCGTTTAAGGGTATTTTTAATTAGCGGTAGGATTTAGAGGGCTGAGGCCCATTACATCAGGATTTGTTTTCTGTACACATGTAACTTATATAACGTTAACGGATCCATGACCGTGACGGTAAATCAAGGACCCCTAGATGCTGAAATAGTATTTTTTAAGAGTAGCTCTCCTGGTCATTTTTACATTTGTTTGACATTGTCCCAATTGTTTCTTGCAACGGAGTATTCAAATGTTAGCCCGCCAAGTAGCTTTTACTTATTTCTATTTCGTTAGGAACTATCCATAGATTTCATTATTGAGGGTCAGTGGGTGGGTCACACTCTCTTAATAAACGTTAATTTCATCATTCCAAGGGGTGAATGACTCGTATGAGTTCGAAAATTTCGTTTGCCATTTATAGAGAGCCCCTATTGTTGCTACGCCTATTTGAAATTTTAATACAATATTATTTTTAATTTAATTAAGTAGTTGTTTGTGTTGACAATGTAACAAATTGGTCAGTATTAAGTGTTGCCGCCTTCAATATTACTCGAAGTTAGCTATAAATCATAAATAATTAAATGAAAGCATTATCATTACTAAAATAGCGACTAAAATCTGAAGAATTTTGTGGTTTTCGTGTAGCGGTACCAATCGTTAAATTGATATAACGGTTTTACTGTGGGATCCATATAGCAGTACCAGTTTGCTCGTGCCCAGAGGTGCCGTTATAAACCGAATCGTCTGGATCCCAGCATTGTCTTAGGAAATCGCACGTCGAGTAAATGATGTGTATGATTACGTAAAACTGTAAGTGACACCCCTTTCGTCTCAGTTTTTTGCGATCCACGAATTTTGGCAATTGTGTTGCAGGTTTTTTCCCTCTACTGTACATTTCCCGAGGATGCCCAAGTTCCGAGTATGTGCGTACATCACAAAGTCAGATTTACCTTAGCAGGTCTCTGATTGGGCTGGGTGGACATAGGCATGATGTAACGCGGATCAGGTAGACCTGGGCGAGTGATATGGTGTGTGAGTTGCATCTAGCCAAGTGGTCCTCTGGGTCAATTTGGCCGGGGCGAGTAATACAGGGTGTCTCACAACTACATGTCTAGGCCGTCCGTAAAACATTTAAAACATTTTAATCCGTAGAGGTGCGGATGCTAGGTAAAAAATGCTTCTTATGATAGAAAAAACCTGCATATAAATTTTCGTATCCGGATAAAGCATTTTAAAACATTTTGGACTCTAGTGCCAAATTTTTATTGCTAGAAGCAGCAGGAGATAGTTTTGACAGAAACAGGTTGCAGCAGTCCTGTACAAGAATTGAAATCATTAAAATAGTGAAAATGAGTTCATATTACAATTTAAAATGTTACCAACTTTGTTTGGTGAAGCCTTTACGGATGGAAGCTCATTGAAGTAGTTTTGAAAAATTTGGTCGTGCAAATATAATTTTGCTATGAGCTTTTGCTAATAGTTGATAGTAGTAGTAATATTAATAGCAGTTGTCGGAAGTTTCGGCTGCTGCCGGCAGAGAGTTATCTGCCTTGGTTGAATTTAATTAGCAGGTGAGGCTCAAGATGGCTAAAAACTACTAAGCGTAACATACCCCACCATACCCAGCTCTCGAACACTTGTGTTCGAGAGCTGTATAATGTTTGCCTGATGAGCAGCTAGGAGAACCCAGTATATTCTTAATTTAGATGTTGCTGTTGGCCTCATTTGAATCTAGGACCATTATTTGAAGCGGTGCGTTAGAATAGTTGTTTATTGCCACCATCGATTCAGAATTCATACGAAAGACGAGATCATTTTTAAAATATTTTTGAAGCAAAGTCAAATTTCTGTTGTGTATTCTCCGCCGACGTGGCTAGGATAACCACGTCGTCCACATGTTCAAAATACAGCATTTAAACTGCATTAATTAATTATTATTTATTTGGTTTTAGCATAAGAATTAAGCTGAACCTAATGTTTTAGAAGACAGTTGATTATGTATCCGCTGCAAGAGCAAATTATTACACTGGTTCAGTTGAATAGGTGGTAATTAATCTCGGCCAGCTATCATACAGCTAAATGTGAAGTTGGAAATAGTTGATGAGCTTATTAGAGAAGGGTTCTATGCTATTCAGTTTTAGCTGTTTTATCCTGTTCTCAATTCCGCGCCAAGGGACCGTTCTATATTCCTCACTTTGACTCTATTTGCACGTCGACCTGTTCAACTACTTATTTCATTAACTACATAAAACCTTTTATTTCAAGGATCGCGAATCCCAGGTTGGGCGATTTTTAAATCTGATAATCAATTGAAAACTTGCAAGGCGGCATTAATTTTTTATTTTAATAAATTTTAATGATGCAAAAACACTGGTGGGTCGTTCTATGGATGACCCTTAATTTGTTCGAAAATGGCGTCATTAAAGTCGGACTTGAGTCAGGCAGACTAACGGAACGTATTATGGTGACTGGTGTCATTATTTTTCCTGACAAACCCGACTTGGAATTGGAGAAACAGTCTAACCTTTGACCTGAATATTTGATCGGAGGTCAATAATGAGTTAGTATTAAATTAAGTTTGTCGCAATATCTAGTCTTAGAGGTTTCATTTTTTGTGAATTTAGTTGGTTGATGATGCATTAAGCGTTTCCAGAGTTTACTCTCCATACCCGGAAAAACTTTAAGAAGTGCATTGTGGCAGCCATTTGGCTTCGAACTATTTGTAGTAGCTAGCTAGAACTTGCTAAAACTATTTGTAACACATGTTACCTGAAAACACAGCTCGCCATTGCACTATAAGTTTAAAATTTGATCCAGGTCAAATGTCAACATTTCGAAAATTGGTACGCTATGGTAAAATTGGGCGCAAAACCTCTAGACTCCTTTTTTGGCGTGTAATGCATAACTTATTGAAAAAAACTTCGTAGTTTAAACTTTAACATCGATTATTGACCGGAGGTCAAAGTCTTGCCGAGTTAAAAAGAAATAAACCTAACAGATGCCTAATTTAAAAGACCTGCGATTCAAACGTGTATTATTTTATCTGCAGGCTGTAGATGCGTGTGTTGTGTCGTTGTGATTGTGTGTGCATGTGGTATGGTAACCATAGACCTCATTGCACACATCCGCACGGACGACACCGCCAAAACGCTGCCACCCGCCACCCTCCCAATTCCTAGTGCTGCTTCGGAGGCCCGAACAGTGACTTTTATTGCTGCAGTGGTCGCGTAGGCAGCTTCACGGTGTTGTGCTGGCAGCTGGTCTCATTCCAATGAGAGACTGGGAGCTCCCAGTACAACAACTTCTCTCACGCTCACAACTGAAATGCATACAGTTACATTGAAAATCCCTCCTTTGACCCTTCACCTTCCCCGACCCTGAACTCAACAAAAATTCAAACCTGTCTTCATCTTCGCACGGACTTCCTAGTACCTCTGAGGACAATTTAAAAAAAAACAAAAATGTTTGTGACCTGTAGCGCAAAACAACGCCTACTTATTAAGGCCTCAGCTCTCTTCCCCCCTACCATTCTTATTACCTGCTGATCGCAGGCAATAACTAATAACCTGTACACAGCTGGCTTTTGATTGGCGTATGGTACATTATGGTAAGTCAGGCGGTTTTTGAGTTTACCCCGGACACGGGGTAAACTCAAAACAGTGACACGGTGTTTATTTTATAGATATTTTGGGTTTTGCAATTGTAAAATGTTGTAAGTAACCCTTCATGTGAGTCACTCAAGTCTGTGTGTGCACCTATTACTGAAATTTCACGTGGCGGTCGCTGCAAAAACTCTTAACAGTGTTGACTTAAAACTTTGATATGATTCTCAATTTATCACAATGAAGAGTTTCATAACCCTTCTGCACATGCATTCGATTTCTCTAATATTTTGTGGACTGTCGTCAGCTGTAGAAGATTTCTATGGTTAACGATCATTGAGCTATAAATCCGATAATTTCCCTGTGCAATGACCGTAACGGAAGTTTTGCCACCACTGATTTCGGGCAAGCAAAATGGAAAACGTAGTTAAGCATACCGCATTGTTCCATGCCGAATTTGCCACTTTTTTAAACTTACGATGTTTTGGAAGATGACTAGGGCGTGAGTTAAGAGATGCAAGGACTAAATTTCTGTGATTATGGCGACGAGGGCAGCAACATTAACCTATTTTGAAGTTGTGACACGATTTCCATTTTTGCTAATTAGACTTATTTTATAATTTTTTATAATTTATTTTTATTTTATGATTTAACTATATTAGAAAATGAACACTCGGAAGTATTAACCTCCAGGGATGGGCAGATTATCGACTTAAGTAATCTGATTACAGATTCGATTATTGCATTTTTTACATGTCAGTGCAGATTAAAGATCACTGATTACTCTAAAATTATTCGAGATTAAAGATTGTAGATTACTCTGATTTTTTTCAGATTACTCATTATAGATTATTCTAATTTTTTTTGATTACTGATTATGGATTATAGATTATTCTAATTTTTTCAGATTACTGATTATGGATTATAGATTATTCTAATTTTTTTCAGATTACTGATTACGGATTATAGATTATTCTAATTTTTTCAAATTACTGATTTCGGTTTATAGATTATTCTAATTTTTTCAAATTACTGATTACGGTTTATAGATTATTCTAATTTTTTCAAATTACTTATTACGGTTTATAGATTATTCTAATTTTTTCAGATTACTGGTTACGGTTTATAGATTATTCTAATTTTTCAGATTACTGATTACGGATTATAGATTATTCTACTTTTTTTCAGATTAAAGATTACTTTAATTATTATAATTATTATTATAATTACACATTACATTAGATTATAAATAAGTGCATATAGAATTTCGGAAATCAATAGTTAAAACTAATTTATTCTCTATTGAATTTGAAATTTTCCACCTCACATAGCGCAAAGAAAAGAAAAGTAGAGCTCAACCGCAAATTACGATGCGGGTACTATTGTGTCTGCCTGTATCCTTGAAATAAACTCTTTCTGTGAATACATGTAATTTTGATGCATTGACTGAGGCACCCCAACCCCAGATGTACTCCCTATGAATTTTTGCCTGGAACATGTAGTGTTTAATAAAAACAATGCTATCCATTTCTGAGTATTGACTTCTAATTTTAGAATTGTATGAGTTAGCTTATGTTTGCGGTTGAAGCGGGTTACAAAATACTCGATTTCGGTTTGTATAACTTTTATCTTTAACCAACTGCACACATAAATCGTTCTCGACAAGTGAGGCAAATAAGTCATCAGGTAGGTATAATTTCAATGATATGGTAGGCACGAAAACATGTCAATTTGAAAAATAGCACTTTTACAAGTTATGTCTTCTAATCCAGGCCATGTGTTGTTTTGTACTGTTCGATCCCTAATGCTACGTATAGCTTATGCTTCCAATTTTGCCGAAATAATCTGTGATCTGTGTGTTAATCTGATTGATCTGCGGAAACTCTGCTCACTTTACAGATTAACCTTTTAATCTTCTAAGCAATCAGGTTAATAGATTAAAGATTACTGTATCATAAAAAAGGTAGATTAAAAGATTAAGGATTACTCCATCGTAAAGCTGAAGTCAAATTAACAGATTACTAATTACTGGTTCTTGAAATTGAGCCAGAGTAAAATATTATAGATTATCACTAATCAGTAATTTAATCTGTAATGTAGATTATATTTTAGCCCATCTCTGTTAACCTCGTGATTATTACGTAATTATTCTGAATTCGCCGGCTCGCTAGAAGGCTTCCACTTCAAACCGTGTACGAAAGCCCAATATTGAAGTGGTGATCATGGTTCAACCAGTGCATAGTAGTATGTGAGATTTTTTATGTGGATTTTGAATGGAAGATGCAAGAAGAATTTCAAAATCTTTAAACTTTCCTTTTCCTTAGTAAAAATGTGGAGCGAAAATTGATGGAAATCATGGGAAAGAGTTTGACGGATTACCACTGCTTTACCATTAAACTTTTACCATATTTACCAATCGGTGCCTTGCGCTGGTAAACTGTTATTCGACTGGCTGAGCAGTTAGACATCTCGCACTAGGCAATGTGGTTATGTGACATAAAACCGCGATGCTTGCCGTTAAATGGTATACAAATTTCCTTTTTCAAACTGAATAAAAGAGGTTAAAACTGATATTTACTGCACAAATTAACGGTGAATATTCTAAGAGAGAAATGGTACATTCTCAATCAGCTTCGTCCGGTGCATTAACTTCGTTCTTGAGTAAATTTTGCTACAATTAAACAACATGCTAAATGACGTTCAGTTAAACCATATCATATTCTAGTTTTAAATATCTCCTGTACATATGAACCTGTCCTGTTCTGCTAATTTCGAAGAAGGTTATTTATACATACATCCCTCTAGATGTTGTTCCATTGGTGAAACCCATACCTCGGATCATCAAGTTCAAGCTCCTCCCTTGACTCAGGCATATGCGAACTCCCATAATCAGATATGATTGCTATAGTGGAACGTTTCTTTCTCTACAGTGGAATTTCGTCTATGCTATTGCTCCATAACGATGGAAATCTCTATTCATTCCGAGTTGAATCTCGCAAAAATCGCTACCAGGTCATCTTGAGGGCATCTTGTGATTCCTGTAGATCAATTCCTCCTCAATTGGTCGAGCACACACACACACACACACACATGTTTTTTCAGTTGATTTCATGTTTGTGTGTGATTACGGATGAAGCGAACCAAGTCCTGTTGTCGCAGCAGAGTTGTCATAGAAAGGAAGAGATTTCTTCTATATAACATGATTTTAAATGGTTTCGCAACCATTTATTTTTGATCGCTCAGGTCGACGTGCGCGCTGCTGGTCAACATATCTTGCATCGGTGAGAGCGAGCGATCACTTCTCTCTTGACGAAAAAATACAACGGTAAAAGGTTATGATCCAAAAGCCTGAACCTCTTCTTCCATGTTGACAAATCGTAAGTTTAAACAAGGGCGGTTGTCTGTCGGAAAATTACTGAAGGCCATTTCAACCCCGGTTCAAAGGCGTTCGTCAGCCCTCTCAAATCTCCTTTATGTGTTTCCAGTTGTAAGATGGGTAATTATATTTATTTTTTGAACACCAATACACTCCCACACATACACATATATGTAGGATAAAATGTAGGTTGAAATATGAACAAGCTATCGTCAAAGTATACTTCTCATCATGCCCAGCGGCTCACTTTCATTGATTAAGAGTGTAAACACTCGGCTTTTTATCTCTTCCTTTCATAACACCAGGCCGGAATTGAAGCGAGTGCACTTCGGAACTCGTCCCACAATGCTTCTTGTACTAAACTGGTCTTGTGTGCCGAAAAATTACTGGTAATTTCCTAAAACATCTTTCAATCCTCCAAAGGCACGAGCAGGTCCTTTTTAAATTAGGAGGATGAGCATGAGCACCCTTAATCATCCCTACTTGAACAAAAAAAAGGCCGGCGGTGAAAGTTCCAAGGCGGTATCCACGCTCAAATGAGACTCATGTGCGGAAATCAGCGGGCATTATAGCACTAGGACATTCCTAATTGAGCACATCTTTCACTCTTAATGGCTGATGGCTGCACACGAATGTGTAGGAGTAATGTGTGGGTGAAGAGTTCTCCGTCGATAAAACCCGCAGTCCTTTCGTAATTTAATGAGTGTAACAAGTTTTCCTCAAACCATACGGCAATAACCTTTACACTAGCCCCGCGGACGTCTGTGGTGGAGTGTTCACTGTCAATATTGTTAAGTATATAAATACACTTTGTGACAACAGTCGCATGGACTTCCATACAGGGCCCTTTAGTTCATCCTTGTGTCCACATAACAATGTAAAGCCACCGGGTGTAGCCACAGGCGTGGGCAGAGTACCCGCACAGTATTTCATAATTCACAACAAGGGGTGTATATGCATGTGGGTGGAACGGATCCATCCGGCAGCCACAAAAGATGCTAGTGAAGTATATAATTATATGTGAACGCTCTGAATTAAACTTGGCATTACTCTCACAGTCAGTTTCCCAACAACAACCTTCCCCAGATCTGGCCACGGGGGATCTCATCAAAAGATTAATGTGTATGAACTATTTATAGCGTACTGCGGCGTACAATTGGGCCGACAGATGAACAGGTCAACCGCATATGCAAATCAGTACTTCCGAAACCTCTGGAAACCGCTGGAATATGTCATGTAGAAATGGCTATTTTCTAATCATCATACTTTCATCACAGGCAGGAGTACAAAATACAATATATAGAGGAGCGGAAGTATTTCTATGAAGAGATCCATTGAGCTACATGGACCTAGTGAACCGGGTCGAAAATATCCATTTCAGGGAGTACTTTAACTATCAAGTTGCTAATGGCATCGGAAATTGGATCTGCGTTATGGGAACAAATTGGCCAACGGTTGACATTAAAAGGATTGGAAATTTATCTCGATAATAAATGATGAATCGTCTCAGCTAAAAGTTTGTATGTTTCATCCGGAGGATCCATTCGCCCCAAAACCGAACACAGTACATCCATGCAGTTGCTGGCTCTCTTATTGGCGGAAATAGTGTAAACTGACTAGGGTTGCCGTTCGCCACCCATGATACATACATTAAGAACTCGTGGCCAATGACATGCCAAACTCTCGGGGGACGGCGCGGAAGTGAAGAGAGGTCCTCTTTTTTCCCACTAATCCAATTATTTCCCCCTGAAGTATCTGCACATCGTCATGTTGGCGTGGTACAACAGAATTTGATGTGTTGCAATAAGGTAGAAACCCAAGGACTGGAATGCGGAGCATTTCCGTCGCAATTGCCAGAGTTGACTACGAAATCCTGAGCTCATGTGACGTCTGCGTCATTCTATAATCGTTTACGGCCTATGTTATTATTTAGGATTCTGGGAAAATTGCGACGCTATCGATGGGAGCGCACAGGGGCATTTCCAAATTAGTACAATCAAATGTTGTTCAAAGAGGCTTTAACGGCTCTAAAATCCGTCGAAGGATCCCGAGGCGGAGAAAAAACATGTATATATGGGGTATGCGCATATGAGAGGTACAGAACAATTGAGCACCACACACACACACACTCAAGTCCGCGGTGACATGTGTAGGTGCGGGCTACAGTATATCTAAAGGGACTTTCTCCACCTCCGCTCCCACTGCTGACTGTGAGTCATCCGATGAGTAGAGAAATTCCAAGGCTACAGTAAAATGTGAGAATGATGAAATCTTTGGGTATTGCTGCGGCGTGGCAGACGGTATGGACTTCACACATGTTCGCTTCTACATTGCCACCACTTTAGTCATCCACACATTCATCCCATTCTCGAATTTGGCCACACAGCAAAGCCTTTGAGATTTATCCTCGGCGGACACACAAATTCCTCTGACGCTTTTGACAGTTCTAGGGAAACCGGAGGAGAGCCCATATTTTGGGCAAGCTATATTGCACACACACACA
>WJFA01001849.1:0-18653 GCA_009870155.1 Pseudobourletiella spinata
CCTACAATTATAAATTAGGAATTACAAGTCCCCACTGTTTTTCTCCTCCTTGTGCACACTCCGGGCTCAGGGTAATAATGGGGAGGAACGTGACAAGTGCAATGTGTCCAGGGCTTATCTGTCCCATTATGAGGGTAGGAGGGTCCCCTACCTTGAATAATAACAAAAGTCCCGGTGAGTCCCTACCTTCCAGCAAAGCATTAGAACCTTGCCAGCTCAACCGTGTCCCAGTTAGTGTCTAATTTTTGTCCGTTCAACGATGGAGCGCAAATACTGACGGCTGTAGCATAACAACAACAGAGGGATTATGGATTGATTGATGTGAGATTACCAAGGTGTAATGATCCTTTGTTAAATGTCGGCTTTAGCATATACATTTGCTCAGGATGGTGAAATTAGCTTATATCACTCGATTCCATGACGTTTATTGGGATGATGGGAGGCTTTTAGGCGAGTAGGATGAGGTGGATCGAAATGGCCGGGCACTTTTTCCTTTGCATAAGCTCTATATTGACAATACTTTGATGAATTGTCCTTTTGTCCTGTTTAAGTATGCCAGTAGTGGTGTGCTCGTGGGACGCAATGGGACTATGTGTCCCACATAGTCTCTCACCTTCGGTAGTGTGTGACAGGAAAGACGCTAGTGCATTCCCAGGTGATGAGAGTCATAATGGAAGGATAGGAAGTTTATCCGGGGACGAGGCCATTTGGCACGTTCGAAAATCTCGTACCTCCAGTCATCCCCCCATGCTAGAAGAACTCTTACATGCATACTAACGCACAGAGTCATAAAGAATCAGGTACTGGCCCACTATAAAAATATACTCAGCCCAGTCTTGTAATTGTAATGCTCTGGGGTATCCGTTTATTTTACTGCGTGGCTTTGTCTGCATGTTTTGTGAAGGTGTGTGCCCGTGGGTACGTGTGTGTTTGTGTGTGTGTGTGTGTGGGTAGAATCGGGCCGCTCTGAGAGTCTGAGAAATTCAGGAGAGTCATGCCGAGGGAAATTTGTATTTGATTGGCCGACGACGACAACGAAGACGCGTTGAATGACGGGCAGCGGAGTGTACGGGGTGTAGTATATGGAAGGATTTCCAGAGTGACTTGTGAAAAGTCAGTGGGACTGCGACTGCATAGACGAGCCCCTTTGTATGGGAGCGAGCGTTTGAGAGATTGGGGAAGAGCAGCAGGTGATGTATTCTTGCCATTGTGAGGCCGGCCAATATATGTGGTAGTGACATGGAATCTGTGTAATGTGTAATGCTCGTGTCACGATCCCGCAAACGTTTATTGCTCTCCCTGCAGCTCCTGGCACTCTACCTCCAATCCGTCTTGAGTCTAGTCATATCTCTTTCAGTCCGGAAACCCACATTAGCACACACACACACACATACACATACGTACACATGCGCATTCACATACATATATACACAGGCACACACGCTTACAATCCCACATTTGCCTCACGTGCTATAAACCGCCTCCATGAAAGAGTCATAAAACTCTCTCACACAGTGCATATAAAATGATGAGACAGTAGCGAAATGGGTTAGCGGCATAAACCCAGTTTAAAATGACAACTGTCGTTTTCCCCGTAATTTAAACAGACACACACATCACATGGGCACTGAGACCTGAGACAGACGGAAAATGAGGCTATAAATGTTACTATGGTCGTCGTCTTCCCTCCGGATTTTCCGCGGATGGCAGACGCCATGCAACCTGGTTGCGTGGGAAGTTACATGGTTTATTTTCCTTGATTCTCCACATCTTGTTGACTCTGTGAGCGCGCGCGGCTTGTCCTCATTCAAATAGTGGGAGATTGGAATTGAATAGAAAAGCGCATGCGTGGCCAATGATTCAGGGACGATAATGATGAGATGTGGATGCATTGAAATTGAGCACTGCTGTACTTGCTTTAATTGAATATTATTCTTTTCAAGAGTGAGTTTTATCTATGAAACTTCCCAGTTGGGAGCCGTGTGCGTTCGTCGGAATTAAGATGCGGCTCTCTGTCTGTCATGTAAGTGGCCCTGTCGGTCATGGACGTGTGCCGGTTGCCAAGGCGAGAGTATAAATTGGCGGGTGGAAGCGGCGTCTGTCTGTGTGTGTGTGTGTGAGAGAGAGAGTGTGTGTGTGTAGTAGAGTGGGGAGGGTGTTTAATGGAAAGAGGACGCGCGATCCACACGGTGGTCGTGCTAATTCATTTGTTTCCAAATGGCCAAATTGTTCATGATGGGATGGGAATGAACGGGGTGAACAATGTGATGCTTTATGTGGAATCGCTCAAGTGTTCCTTTGTGTGAGCGACTGGGCCATTATATTAGACTCAGTGAATTCATATGACTACACGGCTGACGTATTTGCGCATATAGAACCGTCGTGGGGATGCCGGCCTCTGACTCACTCATAGTGTGGGTATAGAGCGGGAATGCAAATGAGATGCGGGAAAATGTGAGATTGTGTCGGGAGCATGTGTAGGAACGATTTGTCATCCGTTCATCATTTTACTACCACGGCTATATACGACGACCTTTCCCATTAATCCCACCGTTTATTAGGCTCACCATAGGATCTCCTATGTGAACCTTGGCGGAGCAACAGGCGGGGGATAGGGCACTATATGATTATTGCTGTGAGACACTGCACGGTGAGGATCCCCTGAATCATATTGAGCAGTGGGATGGAATAATATGTTTCTTCTGCTCAATTGCTCCTCAAAGGTTTCATGCATTTCGCTGCATGCATCCTTCTCCCTATGCTTCCAGCATCCTCGCTGCGACCGTAATTGATATGTATAGTAATGATATTAGTACTAATGGTAATAATAACAACAACTTTTTCTAATTGTATTTTTGCAGGACTTAATCAGGCGCACATCCGACCTCCTTTACACGGCGACCAATGGCCAGACCTACTTCCGCCAAGTGTCCATACTCCTCCCATCCAATTGGGCCACGTCCAACTGTACGGGGCTGGAGCAGGAAGTGTCAACCGCAACGTACCAGACGGCCAGCTCGGCGGACATGACGGTGACTGGGGACCACCCGGTGTTCATCGATAAGCCGTGGACGGTTCAGTACGGGCCTTGCGGCGTCCCTGGGAAACAGATATCCATTCCGGTCTCATTTCTTCATGCGGACAACGAACTTCGAGGTGAGGAAAAAGTTGATAATTTCACAAACTTGTATGGCTTTCTCACATACTTATGCATATATATATATATATATCTCACCTCTTCCTCATACTCATACATGATAGATATGATCCACAACGGACAATATGGTTCTCCATGTCCAATAACCCTATAAAGCATGTGCACACATACGTGCACACACGTCCTTCTTGAGTCATGAAATGGACTGAGTAGGTGATGAGATTCCCATTAACGCCGCCGCCGACGTCGTCAGAGCCTAACTTATTCGTGCGGAATGACTTTGAAGGCAAAGGTAGACAGGGTTGCGCATTACGACCATGCCACCTTGGATTTGAATCTCGTGTGGGATTTTGCAATCGAGTTTTTCCCTTCATTAAATATTTTAATTCACTCACAGCCCCTCTTTAGTTCAACACCTGGAGGTAGTTGGAATTGGTGTGCAGGCAGTTTATTTAGTAGTAGTAGTATTGTAGTGATAGTAATGGTAGTAGTAGTAGTAGTTGGAACAAGGCACATTCCAATTCACGCACACCTCGTGGCAATTATATTGGAAATAATAAAATATTTTCTGACTGTTTGTGTGAAGGCGGTGGTGGTAATCAGATGGGTGCTCCGTCTAATCCGACTTGATCCTCTCTCAATGCAGTCACACTGCCACCATGGGGCATGTGTATGTGCAGTCACAGTGATGCCCATGCAAACATTATGCTCAATGTCCGCATTGTCATAAATGGGCATTTGATTCCACGGAGCGGAATCTCAGCCGTTGTTTCAGCTCGCTCTCTGACTGAAGATGGGAGTAACAACGTAGACATGTAGATAGTGATGGGCTACATAAAACTCTCGCAGCATCATGTCCCACCACCGCCACGTTGTTGGAACATTTTCTCTGGAGGAATTACGATACTTGGGTGCTTGTAACTTGGTGTGTGTCCATTAGCTCTTAGTGTTGATAGCTGGAACCCGGAACGTTTCACGTCTAGTTTAATGTAGTGTAACGATTTTGGAGCGAAACATTGAGGTGGACGCGGGGGACAAAGGCGTACGAGCATGCATGCAACCGAGGTTGTAGTGCGACTCTGTGAGGAAAATCCGGCTGTGGAGACTATGGCTAATTGTACTTGAAAGGTTATGATGATGATCATCATATGATCTCTCGCCTTGAGACGGAGCAAGAGATTTTTTCCGGGCACAGCAGGCGTTGAAAGGGAGACGTGAACGTGTGTTTCTCCATTAAATCATGAAGTTCTGTCAACATTTATCATATTATAACTGAGCTGGAAGTGACCAATTTTACCGCATGGGGTAGTAGTCCCTCTGGAGAGTTTAGATCCTTGCGTCGAGATAAGGGGATATGACTCTCGGGCTGGTGGAAGAACAAAGGTTAAAAAGTTAGTGGTGGTAGGAGTCATAATACTGTAAGAATTGCATGTAGTGTCTTCTCCAGTCGTAGATTATATCGTGATACTCGGCATGAATTAAACATTATTATTCTGGTGACTCGCGGGAGGAGATAGTACAAGAGTTTGCGGGGGGAAATTATTTGTGAGCATATATATGATGCCTAATGGTCTCTGGCAAGTTTTGTGTGTGTGTGTGTGTGTGGAGCATTGTGGGAGTATGACCCCTGGTTTGTCCTGGCGAATAAAGTCAGGTTTAGCACCAGCGGGATTTTGAGAATGTGAAGAAGATGCTGGAAGGGAAATGTCCTGGGTTTCCGTGCACATAAATTCAAGTGTCATGTGCGCAGGCTTGCTCGCAAAGTTTCAGTAGTTGAAGCTGTGGTGATATGGGAAAATTTTAAAAAATCCACCCAGCAGAGTAGATATGGTAATGTTCTGGACGTGCAGAATTACCTTTGGGTGCCGTGGCCCCATTCCACATTGTCTTATGTTTGACACTGGGAGTAGGGGACCCCGTGGAAAACATTGTCATTTTCCTCCACCCTCGCCCACCTGCTACCTCCATGACACATTGGACACGGTGTCAATCCATCTTGTCTGTATTGTTTACCCTCCTTGTATGTGTGTGTTTGTGAGCGCGCACGCGCGTGCTTATGTGCGACGACCCCAGTATGCGCAATTTTGTCAGGTGGGAAATGATGGATTCGGCGTGTACACACCTAGACAGTCTCACACAAGAGACTTGACAGGCGGACGAATTACTTGAAAATCCACTCTTGAGTGAGCACAATAGTTGATACGTCCGGCGCGTGAGTGAGTGGAGATAGAAAGAGAGAGAGAGCGAGAGAGCCGGTATAACTATTTGCATAATTTTGAAATTCGGCAAAGGTGGAGGAAAAACTGGTCGTATTACTTGGATATGTGACGCCTCGATGAGGATAATTTGCCAGCTCTCGAATCTCGTGTAGAATAAAATTATGGGAGACTATCTATGTTGGGAATATTCGCAGTGCGCTCCGTTCTCCGCACACACCGGAGCAGAGTTCTCCAGCAGCTATTGGGCTTTATTTTTTTGACGTGTTTATTTAAATATCAGGTTCGACCGGGATATTTTTTTCTCACTGCCAGTGCCAGTTTCTTGGGTGGGTGTGTGTGTGTGTGTGTGTGTGTATGTATGTTTGACTTCATGAGTTTTTGAGTGTGTGCGTCCATGTGTATGTGTGTGACTGCATATGTTTGTGAGTGTGTGCGTCTATGTGTATGTGTGTGTGACTGCATGTGTTTGTGTGTGTAAAATGATTATTTGCCCTTTGCATTCATTAATATAGGAGTAATGGGGCGATAGTAGGGGTTAATGCTTGGTTTTTATGATGGAGCATGTGTACGGGTTGGTCATAGAACATGTACCCGCTGTGAGTTCTTCCCTGTGAACTGGTCATCATGGTAGGAGGATGGAAAGTGATAGAATTATGGGATGAAAACATGAGAATTTACCATATTATTGGCCTATTGGTAGCCCCACATTCCTGTTCCTCCACACCACTTGACTTCTGGCTTCTCATACACAGGAAGAGATGACGTGGAATAAACATACGAGTCCAATGGTCCTATACAATGTGGCTCATTCGTACATAGATTTACCATATGTATGACACATGTAGCCGTTCCAGCGGTGGACTTGATCATTAGAATTTTTTCTATTAATTAAGCTTTTTACTCCATTCTTATTCCAATCGATACATAATAATCATTTTAATGAGTGCTTCCAATCAACCCTAATCACACGCTTCAGTTGCGGGACAGGGCAAGTCCAGCGCATGAGCTATCCAATGGTTCCGCAGAAGTCAGTAGTGCTGTAATGGTAGAATATAGCAGTGCTATGCCCCATACATAGGCTTCCCATAACCGCCAACAAGACAAAGAGGATGAAGGAGCGGCAATGACTCTGACTGACTGACTGGTGAGTACATTTTATAGTCGCCCGCTCAAGATGCAGGGAGAGGTGATGGGCTAATATACTATTATGGAGCTTCCAGCTGCTCACACACTGGGAAACATAGTGGATTTGGTAATTGACGGCCGGGCCGTGTGTGAGTTCCCTGGGAGCCAATGGGGCACCTCACTCTCGTCCTCCACTCACCGCCCGCCCATGACCCTAAAAATTAATCTAATAAACCAAAGTTGTTGTTGTTGTTGTTGTTGATTTTTTTCTCATTTCTTCCACTTGAACAAGAGAACATTTCACTCGAGGATGATATTGTGGAAAGCCATTAGTTATTAACGACCTCATAGATCCATCCCTTTGCCCTTAACATTGACATTGGATCTCACATATGGACATTAGCATGTAAAGAGGCCATAGGGCAGTAGTATGTTGATCAGTCGCTGCCACTCCTATGTCAGAGTAGTCAAGCTGGACGCTCAGAAGAGGAGTCTGATGGACTCAAAGTAGCATGTATTGGCTCTCATCTCAGTCAGGCTTTCACTATACTTCTCGTGTACCAGAACGCAGGCTCTGTGACAGAAGGACGGAGATTCTTACCTCCTGAATTCTTCCGTGGCAGGTGAAGGTGTCTGACTGTGTAGTGTTTACCCGGGAGTGTCGGTATGGTTCATTAGATAATGTGCGGGGGGAGGGGGGCTAATGACAGGAGGAATGAGACAAGGGAGGAAGGGGACCCCTACTGTGTGAGAGTCAGGATGAGGACTCTCATGGCGCACTAACTCCGGGAGACAGAGAGAGAGAGAGAGAGAAAGAGTTTCGTAAGGACCCGCCGTATCTCCTAAAACTCTTTCTTGCAACATTGGTTGGGAATATTCCGTACCACCACACCCCTGTTTTTCCTAATCCTCCCGCCGGGAACCTGGAAAAGGTTTGACTCCTCAGTGTCATGTCAGCCCGTCAAGGGAATAAGGGATGGTAGGGTGGACGCCATCTTGGCTGATGGAGCGTCAGAATGATAACAATAAAAGTTTTTCAAATATATATGCATTTATTCATATGGACGGAGAAGGGCCAAGGAATGACTTTGGGACTGACTGATGGCCTGTGGGAGATGGGTAGAATAGAAATTTAGTTTGTCAGACTTCCTAATTACAGCTGTCATTACCTGTCTTATCGCCCTACCTAATCAGATTTCCATACGGACTATTGTCTACTACGTGTGAGAGAAAGAGGTTTGTGTGTGTGTGTGTGTGTGTAAATGTGTGCGTCTGTCCGTATATCTGCGGGAGGAGTACTAATTCTGAGTTGAAAAGGAGATTGGGAAATGGATGTGGATGGACTGGTGGTATGTTTCGTGGCCTACTTGAAACATGTCAATACCCGCACCCTTCATTAGCCATGTAGTAGTATAGTAATGTATATTTCTATATGCATTTACGTGGCAAAGTCATTCCCTCCTGCCATCATAAAGTGTGTAATTTTGTACTAATGTGGACCTGCACCCGTAGTGTGTGCTCTGAATTTTTTGGGTATTGGCTGAGAGACTAGCCATATTGTACTTCTATGCAGGCCTCATGCTAATGTTGTTGACGTTTCGGTCCAATAGTTGAACCGCATGTTATTGTTATGGGTTGAGTAAAAATTACAATAACTGAACCAGTAGTTCCTGTATGTGTTTGCTGGGGCAGTGGGGTGGTGAGATGATGGCTCCGCCGTAACCGTAAAGCACAGCCATGTCTCCCTGTCAGCGTGTGTGTATGACAGTGGGGAATAATAAGTTTGAGCCTCCCAGACTAATGTTGTGCTTGCGGGGGCACCCTGATTAACTTTTCAACGAGGTCTGTCCACAACAATAAATTAAAATTCAGGACATTATTACTGTTCCTCATGTGTGCCCCTGTGGCATGATGAGCGGGAACAGCAGCGGGTCTTCTCCTCCCTTGACTTCAATATAATAATTAGAGCTGGAAGATGCTTTATGACCGTAATGAAGACGAGTAGTCTATGTCCTCTGTATCCAGCTCCCGTATGGCTCCTCCAACAACAACAACAACAACAACAACAATAATAATAATAATGTGTGGAGTGGGGGAGGGGGTTCCTTCGGGGTAGGACCTCGCCATAGGGTGTGCATATCTTCTTGGGTGGACGGATGAGTGGACATTGTAATTAGGTCTAATGACCCGTGGAATTTCTCCCCACCTTTGTCCTAATGAAGATTCAACGATGATGGTGATCATGAGGCCTATGGGTTATGCGATGATTCTAGCAAGCAGTGCAAACACTGATGAGCTCATGGACGTCATGTGTATATGATATGTATGGAGGATTACTAATGCATTTTATGACCAATCGCTAACAATGCCCGTGAGAGTGAGTTCCGGTAGTTATGACCAAGGTAGTGATGGGGACCAAGTGGAGTGGTGGTAGCTCATACGTC
The DNA here is from genome assembly GCA_009870155.1 of Pseudobourletiella spinata. Classification (NCBI taxonomy): domain Eukaryota; kingdom Metazoa; phylum Arthropoda; class Collembola; order Symphypleona; family Bourletiellidae; genus Pseudobourletiella; species Pseudobourletiella spinata. The sequence goes on from WJFA01001849.1 coordinate 8,946, forward strand.
CTCATTGTACTGAGATCAGTTTCGGCGGCGGGACTAGCATGGCTACTACCATGATCTTCTGTATGAGCTACTAATTGAGGTTTACGGTTGTAATTTGGACCAAGCCTTTATCACTGTGGTTATGGCGGCAGTGGTAGTGGGTAGTGCTCATGTGGACGATCATGGACAGAAGCTTAACGTGGCTCAGAGACAGGGTTGGAATGCTAATACTGTGTATTTGTGTACTGTGTGCCTGTACATGCTTTGGTCGGCTGTGTGTGTGTGTGTCTACGTTGGTCAGGTGTGCCTTATGCTCCGGCTGTCTGTCCAGGCCAGTAGTGTGGTTGAGAGAAGGAGGGTTGTGGGACGGGGATGATTATGAGGCTGAGCCAAGGAGTCATCACTCTGTGTCATTTGACTCAATTTTTCATTTTAAAAATGGGATTTTAAACATACACTCCGCTGTATTACGTTGTCGAATGGGAAAAGATGGAGGGAAAAAGTTAATGCTTCTTGATTACAGGGCTGGCAACCTGGTATATGGCGCTGTGTAGTTAGTGAGGGACTACCTTCAAGGTGATTTCCCCGCTGCTGATGATGGTTTTTTCCAAATCCCTGTGTCCGAAGGGCTCCATTGAGAGAGCCTTGTCTTGAGGAAAAAGCCGTTTCTTTAGCAGGAAGTAGACGCGGGAGTTACGGAGTACAGCGGAACGGTTCTATTATCGTCTTGAGGATCCGCTCCAGCGCTGATGACAGCGAAACCAAATCTGTCCTTTTATTGTTATTGTTCTGCTCATTGTTGTTGTTGATGCTCCGTTTCCTTACGGTTCCCTCTGAAGATTCATGTAATGTAGGAAGCGGGAGTGTGTGTCACACTGTGTGCATGCATTGACCGAGTGTGCGTGTGTATGTGTGCATGCGTTCACCCGGTGTGTGTGTGTGTGGTGTGTGTGTGTCTGTATATGTGCATGCATTGACCGGGTGAGCGTGGATGAGTGACTGTGGGGGCTGCTGACGTGTCCATCAGGGATTTGACTGAGAGACTCCGTGCAGAGCGTAATAACTCGGACCCGGAGGCAGGGAAAATAATATGTCTATGATTCATAAGATTTTCCACGGAATTATTAGAGGGACGGTATGAGCATGCAGTCATATCTCCCCGGTGTCGCATGTAGCATTCCATATGAGAGAGTAGTAAGGAGTAGTAGTGAGTCTCACGGAATCGGTGTAAAATTTCAATGGGGTTCCTATCCACGGCCATGATGGGACACACACGGAGGCATGCAGGGTTGAAGTGGCTTCCGACGACCGGCGGAATGGGACTGGAGGTGTACCATCAGTCACGATCACATTATTTCTTTCAGCATGAGCAGTCTAGTATGTGTTCGTCCGTCCGGATGGATTCTAAATTATACTTTGGATTAGGAGGGAACATAATAATAAGATCTGGATGGAGGAGTTATTTAGGAAGCTATCCGTGGAATCCACTTAGCATCTCCTGCGCCTCGCTACGGTCCCCTTCGCTGAGCACTTGAGGCGTGGAAGTTGTGGGGCTGTCATGGGAAGCCCGGGGCTGGAATGCCCGGGAGTTTATTGTGAGTTAAGCTCTGGATTTATTACCGGCTCCGCACTGGAATCCCAAATGCATTCATCAAGCTTTTGTCTCCCGCTTTTCCCATCCATATTCCGTGCGGGAGGAGTGAGTGCTGGCGGCGGGATATCTGGGCGGTTGCCAAAGAATTTGAAAAGCTCATCCCCATCCTCCTTAGAGGTTCCGAAGGAATGCGGTGTAATTGCTATAAGAAAAATAAGAATTAATTTACTTCCCTTACAGAGAGGGGAAGACTGTGATGGGATTTAATTAAATTCTCCTCGTTATAGCTTTTGTGGGTGAGGCGGATGAGAGGGTTTGCGAAGAGTCCGGTGACTCTCTCTCTCTCTCGACGTCTATGTAAGTGCTTGAACTTGAATCCCTTGCAGTAAGTTATGATTTTGGCTCTCGGAATGAGAGAGGTTTTAGTGGGGTGGGTTATGGCATGGCATGGCAGGCAGGCATGTATCCTGTTGTACTACTAAATGTCTCAAAGTTATTGCCCTCCTGCTTCCCATTCTGCTCCGGGACGTGATTTTATGTTATTATTTTTATGTGGGGATGTAAATATATATTGCAATTAACATTATTGTGTGGGTTGGGAGGAGGAGGTTGGGGCGAGAAATGTTAATATGGGAGATGGAGGTGGTCGTATAGAGAGTGTGTGGTGTGGATGAGGGCAATAATGACGGACGTGTTAATGCGTCCCACTTGAGCACTGACTCATCTGACAGACTATGGCTATATGCTTTTTGGCGTTTGACTGTGTGTCAGAGTCGCGCTTTGATTTCAGGTAGGTTCAACTCATCCGGCTTTTGTCTATACAAGTTTGAAGTGTTTGCATAAACGGACGCGGTAGTGTGCCGGCAGTTATGCCGGCACACACACACACACTACGTAAGGGGCACATGTGTATGCCTGTGTATGCTCAATGGGTGAGCGTGCTTAAGTAATGTTTTGCCAACGGTGGTGGTCGTGCACGCAAGCATGTACATAGAGGCAGACTCACACGAGTGTGTACAGTGCTGGCAGACGGTCGGGTAAATTCCCTATAAATCCTGCGCCCTGAAGAATATTATTAGGCACTACAAATCATTGACTGGGACGGGCCGTCGTATTATGGATGGGTTTATGATGGTGTCGGAGAATGATAATAACTGCAACATATACGTATGCATATGATCACAATGCCCTCTCGCCTGTACCTATTATGACTCTGTGTGGCTGAGCAAATGAGTGTATGTGCGTGTGGAGGCTAATTATTATTTCCAACAAGGAGTAGTAACACATGACAAAGCCATAAGAGAGGGAGGGATAGACAAGCATAGAAATGTGTATTATACAGATGCAAATATTATACACTACTTGCCTTTTCCGTCATAAATAAAAATTTACGATGATTTTTCCATTGAAATTTCACGCTTTCGCAGCTCATAACATTAATAGAGTAGTGCATAAGGCCCACATGCACTTTTAAAGATTTGGGAATTAATACTAATAGTTTGCCCGCCTTCCTCAGTGTGCCACGAGGTTGGAGCCGTTGGGGGAAAGAGTTTTTCGGAGCTGTAAGTTTCAAAGATATGATATGGCCTGACAGTAATCATATAGTGACAGTTGATAGGTTTTCCTGTTGAATTTATTACCCTCTGTTGTGGATTCCGGGCGGCACGTGGAAGTGTGAAACGGATCGCGATCGATGATGGTGGTGGTGTTGGTGGTGGAGGTGGTAGTGCTAAAATTGGTTGGGAGATTGTTATCATGTGGATGATGGGTTGGGGTGATAATAATAATAATAACAATAATATAAGCATTGGCAGTTTCAAGTTTACCCCTGCATGGAGCGAGAGTCGGGTTTGGAAGATGAAGCTTCCAGTCTGAAACTCGTCTTTTGAGCGTGTGTAATGTGTGGAATTCCAAAAATAAATGCTAATTAGTCCGACCCGATTTTCCAAGTCATTGTCGCTCATATATTTTGCCAATATCTCTGTCAGTAATAATTATCTGGACACAGAGAGTCATCCATTCACTTCACACCTTTAGGGTATGATTTTGAGGTTGGGGGATAGATCTCGTGTATTTTCTTGTGAGGATGCGTGCGGATGCTGCTTTATGTAAAGTGTGTGGTGTGATGGCGGTTAAGATTTTTCTCTTGTCGGTGTTAATACTGCGTGGATTTGGCGTGTGTGTGTGTGTGTGTATGCGTATGTGTTTGTATGGTGGAGGTTTGCAGAGAGTTGTGTGGCGAGTATCGGGATCCACTGATATGGCCCGGCGATAAATTAAGAGGAGGCGTAGATGTGTTCACTGGTCCGTGCGTGTGTGTAGGCAGCTGTGTGTATGCGTGTAGGTAGTTGTGTATGTGCGTGTATTTATGTGTAAGTTTGTTCAAGTGCGTACGCATCCTTGTGAGCCTGTGCGGTGTATGTCCTGTGAGGAGGTCGGATTATGTGTGTGCCTCCATGTGTAGCATGCGCACATATTCGTTTATGTGTGTGTGTGTGTGTGTGTGTGTGTGTGGCTGTAATAAAGTATGGAAAATATGGAATTGAAAAACCTCTCACTATTGCCAATCATCTCCACCTACGTGCTTCCACTACACTCTCATCATCCTCAGAGCTTATCCTCATAAACGAGCAAATATTCCAAGCTCCATTCACTCCGCTGGACAAGTGCTTTATCATCTCCTCTGGCCATACATAAAGAAAGCTGTCAGTGAGACCCTCGAGACTCGTATATTTGCTCATTTTTTCCGTCATGAAATTCAGATTTTATTATTGGCCCACCGTTTTTTCTACCCTCGCCCTCCCCGCCACACTCACTCACATGACGTGTTAACCACATCAGTTTTGCACAGCAATCAGTAGTGGTCCAGTTTGTTAAGTAAATAAATAAATAATTCCGCGATTGCGAAGGAGCACTGCAAAAAAAATCACCTTTCATTACCTATTAGAAATAAAATATATTTTTTTACATTCGCTCACAATCATACACACTACACACACACGCACACTCACAGGCTGACTCACTTGAGTGGAACTGTGTGGTGGAAATTTATTAACAAGACTGGATATATGTGGTTGCTATATAAACCGGAGACAGGCTGACCACATCAATTTAATCCTCGAAGAAGAAGAAGAAGAGGAGGAGGAGGAGGAGGAAGAGTATTATAAGGAATATGGGCACAGATGTGAAGCCAATTATCGTTATCAGTAGGCTCGGGGCATAAGGGAAGGTAATATGGTGTGTACCTGTGCTATGTGTGGTGGTGGGGATATTATGACCGTTGTTGGTTCGGTGAAACGGCAGTTGTACAGCTTGGAATTTCAACCACATAAATTATTCCACCTGTTGCACCGTACTTTTTTCCACGGACTGCGGGAGGGAGATATTGTCGCGCCATGTTTTATTCCCCCATCCCCACTATTCCTTTTCTATATGCTCTCGTCATAGTGCGGCCGGAGTTTATGTAATGTTTTTCCCTTTTGCCGCAAACGTGTATAATAGTGCCGTACGGTGAGGGAGAGAGACAGGTAGTTAATATAAGGTGTTGTTGTGTGTACCGTGTAGGTGGATTTGGATCGGGAAGCCCTTTTCGCTACTAACCATCTCATAGAATATATATATATGGTAGTGAGCCCTGGCTGTCGACACGAATGTATAGCTACTTTATACGATCCCTCCGCCCTGTCAGTTGTATACTACTGTGGCCTCATGGTATCCTCCTTAATAAAGACCCAGTGCCGGTTTCCATAAATCATTACACTTCCTCTATGTGTACATACCGAGGGGGGCATAAATGGATTTCTCATGGTGCACTGGGACCACAACTACCGACTACTCACTCACCAGTATAGGTTCACGTTCTAAATTTGGCCTGACACATGTGTAGCTCGTAGCTGGAGGATACACTGAAAGTAGACTGGGGCGGCATTAAAATAATTGGGATAGATGACGAAGTGAGTGTGTGTGTTTGTGTGTGTGTGTTTCTCTGTCTGTGTGCGTGCGTGTATAAAAAAAAGAAAACTGAATTTATTAGATTAGGAAATATTCCATGGGAAAAAATTATCAAACCGCAAAAGAAACTATGCAGAGTGTCGGGTGGACAACAATAAGAGCTGGAATAATAGAGAAATGGAAGGGGAGAGTTTCCTCCTTCATCGGACGACGAACATACAGTAAAACTACTGTCACGGATTGTGGCGGGAAGGTTGGTGTCAAAATCTGGTCTGGCTCCAAACACTATCATGCACCATAGCAAGCAAGACTACCCACAAGGGGAAACAATAAGATAGCTTTTTCCTGGCTATAATAATGATCCGTTAAATATATTCAAATGGGATTTATGAGCGACAAAGTTTGGGCGGTATTGTTGGTGTAATTGTTATTGGCGCGCGGTGGTCACATTATTATCATTTGTGAGTGAGGGAGGGGGGTTGGAGGAGTGGAGGATATTGTGGGAAAAATTGAGTGAAAGTTCCAAATAAATAGTGACAGCCGAAGCAGCTTTATTGTGAATGGGGTTGCATGTATGCAAAGTTGGTTGAAAGAGCGTTTAATATCTTGTCACTGTCCTGATTATGATGAGTTATGAGTGTGGCATGATACGTGTTGGGTGTATGTGTGTGTGCGTGTAGTTGCACAAGTAGTGGATTGTACTATTATTATTATTGTAGACACTTTCGCATATGTCCTCTCTCTAGCCGGACTGTCATCACCATGTTTTTCCTTGAGTGGAAAAAGCAGCAGTGATTATGATTATTGAAAGTGACAAGTTTGTTGACATGACAAACGGAAGACATATGTTATGAAACTCGAGATTCTTTTGTTAGCCATATGTATCTTCCTGTGTCTATGTGGCAATGGGAATCGCATTTTCAATTAACTTGTGAAGATCCTTGGTCCTCTCCTCGTACGTATCAGGATGGAGCCAGAACAGTCTTAGGATTATTTAGCCCACAGTTAAATTGGCTAGTTATAGTAATTTGTTGTTCGAAATTTCCATTCAACTTTGTACATACGAATGTATAGGGGATGGATACGCATGGATGCAAGTATATAGGTTGTTGTTAAAGGTTTGCCCTTACTCTGCCGGATTGGCTTGTGTAGTAAAGGCGTGTAGAGGGAACAAATTAGAAGGCCTCCTAATTGTTTACATGACAAAATGCCATTTGAAAATTTTATGCGCTTTCCAACCAATTACTATTATCGCACATGTCGTTGTAGCCGCCTTACTCTTGGCATGTAAATGCACCTTGTAATTGAATGCGCTTTAACATGTGTAAACGTGTGTATGGGTGACGACGGCCTCGGTCCGTCCGGGCGGACGCACGTGTGAAATGACCAGCTTCCTTAGTAGTAATAATCACAGGTGGTAGTCACAGCCCTCTCTATGCATATCTTTTCACTGTAGAATCATATGGAGAAAAGAGGAGGATAGATGACTTAATCTCCAGTAGGTGATGATCACAATAGTAGTTGTAATTATAATAATTATTGTTATTCGGCGGGGCATGTCATTGGGAATTAGACTGGGCGCCATGTTGGATCCAAATCCGAACCCATCAAGCCATCAATAGTAATAATAATAATAATACTTGCGTAATGGGAGAGCACTGCGAATGGAGAGGCTCATCTGTAGCGAAGGGAGATTACTAATAATTTTTTTCAATCAAATTTATATTGGTCAGCATTGTCCTGTTTTTGTTGCCGTTGTTGTTGTGAGATTTTTTTTGCGGTTCTCGGCATTGTACCCCCTTCCTATTCCTCCGACTCATCAGGGATTCTCGTAATTTTAATTGCTTCTGTGAATCCCGATAATTAATTATTGAATTGATTGCGGCATTCTGCGGGACAGAGAGTGAGTGCTGTAAAGGCTGGAGGAGGGGGTACTTTTATGTATGATTGAGCCGCGCCGGTATGAGGTATGGCCGTAGTACGACCCTGTGTTAGCGATATAGGAATACTCCGCCGGCTCCTCCTCGGGTGGTGGAAGTCCCCGACGACTAATTTGCCAAAAGCGGAATCATACATGTTCATTTATTACCTGCTGGTTACAATGAAGGCGTTTTTTTCTCCCTTGAGGTGCTGCACATATGCAGCTGCTGGCTGTCCCTCTTTGAGTCACCACTACTATGAAAATAAATGAAAGCTCATCCTTTCTGAATCACTTTCGGATCCTGATGATGACACATGCCTTGCTGCTGCTGCTGCTAATGGAATTGAGGAGAGTTTTTACCGGGAGTGCACATGTTTTAATTAATCCTTTCCGTTCTTGAGTTTGACTCGGCGGAAAATAAAAGTGATTACTTGTAACAACTGTGTAGGGACTCACAATGGTACAACGATTGTGTATCCCTACACAGTTGTTACAATTATGGTAGTGCTCTGTATAGCCCTCTTGATTTCGGCTCCACTTCTCCCGATGAGCTCTATTGAATAAAATTGAAATTAATATATTGGGGAAATCCCTATATATATATATATATATATGTGAGTGAGTGAGTTGAGTTCGTGTGAAGGTTTACTCTCAAGACTGTAGAGGAGACGGGCGTTTTATACTCCGGGTTGAAAGGCTTGCTGGGTTGGAAAGATGATGATGGAGACAATGGAAGTGAAATGATGGGATAAGGGAAGTTACCATTGCTTTATTGTATTCTTATATGTACCACTATATATACACACAATGTACAGAGAGACAGAGCGAGAGAGAGAGAGAGAGAGAGGGTGAGATAGAAAATGGGTAAAAAAAATCTTGAGGATTCTTTTCTTATATTGAGTCCCTATTGTTGTCCCGTGACGGCCAAGGCTTTGGACTCTTACAGGCGCGGACGGCGGAGCAACTGCGGACGTCATTTAATTTCATTGGGACTCCTCCGAAACAACAGTATGGAAGAGTTGAGGAGGGGGAGGAGAAGATACTCTCAGATGCATGCGTTTCTTTCACACTCACTCTGTGATGGAGTCGATGATAGGTTGGATGGAAAATGCAGAGACTTTTTTCCGCGTCGAGCTTCTTTGCTAGCAGGCTTATGCATGTGGCTTATGTGCAGCACTGTTCCCGGTGTGGTGACGTTGTTGTTGTAGCGGAAAGGACGCGAGGGAATTATTGCCAGTAAGGTTCCACTCCGATCCCGTTCTGCTTCACTTGGGTGCTTAGCACTGTATGTGTGTATGTGTGTGGGTGCGTGAGCGTGTGTTGTACGAGTACAGGACGAGATGGATGGGTAGACAGGCACCATATATTTTTAGGACTACGATGAGGCTCATGATGAGGATCATGAGCTCGTCACGATGATGGTGGATGAGCGCTGTGTTGCGGAGGATAAAAATGCAATTGACTTTTCCTCTGTCCGCGTATGCATACACACTTTTCCTCACACTCCGAGTATGTCTCAAAAGCCTCCCGATAATGGCAAGTCATCATGAGTAATTCAGCCATATAATTTTCAAATTTATCCCCACCACCATGGCTTTGTCCAGGCTGTGTGGTATTATCTGTCCGAGATGAGGAGTTTCTTCTCCACACTGTGACGTATGAGTCGCTTTTCTATGCATGATGAGTTGAGTTACTATTAATATCGCCATTAGGATTTTTTCAGGCTCGCTCAAGTATTGACAGATTTGAAGGAAGAGGTGTGTGTGAGGGACTTATTTGCATCAGTCAGCCAGTGTGATATCAGAAGGATCTGTATTATGTAATTTGTTTGTATTGATAATGACGCTGGTTGAAGATAGTGAGGATTAGGATGAGCGTAATATACCGAAGCGTTGTGATTCCCTCTTGTACAGGATTCCCAGTCCATTCATGAAGCTTTTCTCTCCTCGCTCTCTCTCTCTCTCTCGAGATCGTGGGCAATTTTGAGCTGAATTGAAGGGTAAAAAAGTGCATTCCTATAGGTTTGGAATGTCCTTGGGAATCCGTATTTGGTGGATTTGAGTCATACGTTTGGGGGAAAAAAATAAAAGATTTGGTTCTAACAAAACTCTTGGACTATCTTCCTGAGCTTCAGTAGTAGTTGTTGTTATGGTCGGTATCTTCTATGTGTGTCTCGTCATACTGAACGGAGCATGTCGGATTTTGAGTGGTGCCGCCGCCGCCGCCGCCGCGGCCATTCCCTACTGAAGGAAATATCCGTATC
>WJFA01001850.1:0-18647 GCA_009870155.1 Pseudobourletiella spinata
CGGTAAGTATGAATTTACTGCTTTAGTAAATTTAAACATCAATGTTTGATCCTAGGTGCACCAACAGAAGCTGCCTCGAGCAAAATGAGACAAATCTCATATTATTTTTTTTCGATATTACCGATTAACTGCTAGTAATCTAATAGTGACATGGGTATTTGACCTCAAACTAAACTTGGTGTCATGTAAACATTTACTGTAGAATATTATAGGCAGCGTAACCTCTTGGTGCCATTGATTGACGTGCGATGCACCTATATTGAATACAAACTGTACTCTATTTGTGGCTCGAGCTCAATTTAATCCAAGTCCAAATTCAATTAGTTTGATATTTAATCTAAATTTAAAATATGCATACATTACAAACTTTAGCTCTTGGGCACTCAAATAGTGTCCTGGTTCTCAGATGATCTGGTTTGGATCCACGAAAGCAGGTCGAAAACAAAGTAATGGAAATTGCTACTGTGAGGCCGAATTGGATGGAAAATCTGAACGTAGTCCAGGAAGCGCGCCTCCCATTTTGGTCATAAAGTCTGACCGTTGACGTGGATATTTGAATTTTGATTTCGTCACAGGGTCGTAAAAATTATCATTTCAGTGCAGATTGGGACGGACAATCTTGTGCTTTCATTTGTTATTGTCCCTAAAACCGTCACTTATTTGAACTTTGACCTCGGTTTCTGACCCGAGGTCAACGTGAAAAAACATACTCATGGGCCCACCGCAATTGCCAATTTTCTGGCTTTCTTGTGGCGTATTAGAATAAATGGTGCGCCCCGTGGTGTCGGAATTTACCTTGAAGAACACGGATAATCAATAGAAAGTTTGGCTTTTAGTTTCGTTATTGGCTTAGGATAGTTGCCCTAGGTCAAGGACGAGCACATCAAAATTTACATGATTTGAGATAGAATGAAAATTTCGCTAGTTTTGACGTAGACACAACGACTCGGAAATGTATCAAAATTATTACCTTTGACCTGAGTCGCTAACCACAGGTCAAACGTAAAAGTTTACAAAATCGGCACTTTAGTGCAAAATCTCGTGGTGCCATTTATTTTACTTTGGATAGCATACTTTCTGAATAAAAATATAGTTTAAACTTTGATCTCGATTTTTGACCCGAGGTGAAGGCTTAATGTAGATAAAAATCCTGTGACCATCTCCAAATAACTGACTTTCGATTTATGCATGACACATGATTGTGTACCATGCGGTTGCAGAGTTTACTCTGTAGATAGGAGGATGTGTCAAGGATTGTATTATTACGTAATATATACAGTACTAAAAAAACCCATGTCGTTTTAAGGAAGTTCCCTTCGGGCTGGCTAATTCAGTGGACTGGAACGTCTTCCTGTAACTATCACGTTTTAAAAATCCTACATGCAGGTCTACGACGAGTGNGGAACGTCTTCCTGTAACTATCACGTTTTAAAAATCCTACATGCAGGTCTACGACGAGTGAACAAGGCGAACTCACTTGCGTACGTACGAACAGCTGCCCCCAGCCAAAATACATATTCTCTTTTAGCATTATTATGGCAAACATTCAGGTGGGGTGTGCGTGAGCGTTATAGAAGGTACAAGGTATAATGTTCTCCACGCACTTGGGCTTAAGCAAAACACAGCTTTGATACCTCCAAGCCGACATGACGCTTGAACGTATTAGGGAGCTGACTGTGAGAGAACACTGACTGTACCACATGAGTCATGGCAAAAACAGGACGGAAAATTAGTCACAATTCCTCCACGTCCATCCATCCTAACATCCCTCTAAACGCCTTTGTGAGCTCGCATTTCGTAGTATAGCTCTTCATCAACTCCTAGGAACAATGCTGGATAAGGGTGAGAATCTCTTAAGACGTAGAATATAAGCTCACAGCTATTATATACTATATCATACTCTCCAATGAATCGGTCAACTTGTTGGACTTAAGCCGACAGGATGGAAAGTCAGAGACTGACTGAGGAGAGTGAGGCAGAGAGAGAGAGAGAAAGAGAGATAGAAAAGGACAAAAATCCAACTTATAAGACAGGTAGATCAACCTACGCGGAATAATTCCGTCTTTTCATACCCTATACTTTCGTTCCCAACACCTCATCAAGGTCTTTCGCACGACTGCTTCCCATGCAGACGGACCACATTGCTGATTCAAAAGTCTTATTCACTTCTGTGAATCTCTGATATTATTTGAACATCCACTACATTGCCTTTACTAGTTAGAGCTCCATGGGCTAAGAAGGCGGCTTTTTCCCATTAAACCTTTACCAAGTCAGAAATAGACAAGCTTCTTCTACAAATTCCCTATAGAGAATGAAAGTGCTGACGACGATGATGATCAGAATTGGGATGGGACTTACTCGGACGGATGAAGACGCTCAAGACGGTGATTAATTCGTTTGATTTCACTCCTTTTAATTTCCATATCTTTGTCCAATTGGGCTAATCTTTCTTCGGCAGCTTTCCGTTCATTCTCACTAAGAATGCGTAGAGAGACGACTCCACTGTCGGTTGAAGTTATTGAACCATGGACCAACTTTCGCTTGGATAGTTTCCGCAACTGTGACTGTAAGCTGTGTGTATACAGATAAAAAAAAAGGAGTCAATATTAATCTCATACAAAACGTTTCAAATGAAAGATCTCGCTCTGTCAACGAGCTTATACTCGCCAGCAGCAACAGCAATAGCGGCAGCCCACTACGACCCAATTCCACCCTAATTTCGTCTTCATGAAGAAGAAAAAAAACTAGAGAGACGCCGCTAATCTTGACTGTAGTACTGACAGAGACGTCAAAAATATTGCCAAAGATATTGTGGTGGAGAAAAATAAATCATTCCGCTCTTCAGCCCGCTGGCCATGTATTTAATATGAAAATGCCATGGTGTATGAAGTACGGAGACAGCTGCATGAAAATAATAGAGCGTAATTCCTTACACAGTACAGATTAGAATCTCTTCCCTCCATGATGTGACCCTCACAGACAAGCGCAAGGTAAAAGCCCCCCGCCTGTGGTTCCTAACTGCGCATCTCACATACAGTAATAGTCCTGTCAATATATAAGGCAGTACAAATCCAACTGCAACAATATACGAACCGACTAACACGCCTAAAATAATATGTTATGCCTGTAACAATAATGTTGATGTCAGAGGAAGAACTCCAGCCGTCTGTCATTGTAATATTTACGAGACTTGCATGTGCCAACCACCTATTTGTTTCCATTTCAATTCATTATTCACGATCACACGACTTTCCTGCACTAAATCCCCCCCCCTCTTCACGTGTACAATTAAGGTTCACATATAAGAATAATGCGAAATCGGAAAACTAATTTGATTATTGTACGACTGACCCGCTCGCGTATTAATTTGACAGCGTGTGAGTCACCGCTCCTTCACCTATATGAAACTGAACATACAGGAGCAGTAAACAAATCCGGCGGTAGACATAAACATCACATTTACGCTTTTTCGTGATCACTGAGCAGTGTCCTCGTCGCGTATGGGAGCAGTCGCATCTCGCAGCAGAGATGACTGCTACGATACAGATAGACGGCTTTGTACACGGCAGTCAGTTAATAGGCCTGTTCACTTTTGTCTGTCCACCGGAATGACAATGCTACCGTCGTCGTGCAGCAGTCCGATAGGGTGGGACATTGTTTCAGTATCGACTTTCATGAAAATTCTAAAAAGAAGTCCCACTCAAACCTGAGCAATCTTAATTCATTTCGACAAAATGTAATGGCAAAGTGTGGGTGAGTGAGTGAGGGAGTGCGAGGAGCAATTATTATTGCTGTTATTACGGACACAAACAATACGGAGTTGCGAAATTTGACAAGGCTGGCACTCTCTGCCGTACCTTTTGTATCGTGGAGGATCTGAAGAAAGCCACTGCTACAGCTGCAGTGAAGTACTCGAAGTCAGAATTATTTACAGCCTCGCTTGATGAAAGCTACAAAAAGAATTTTCTGTGGAGGGAGAGGGGCTATAGCCGTCAAGTCTCGAACTTTTTGCATGCGGGCAACATTTTCATGCTCTGTAATCGGAGGGCGGTACCCCTCACGAATGGGCTCCATTCAGCAACAATGCAACAACAACATCAACATCAGCAAAAAAGCTCATATGAGAGTGACTGGAAAATACTCAATTCTTCTTTCAAATAATGATCTTCGCCCTCGTGCACGACGGAGCATCAGCTGGCGCACAATAATGATAAGACGAACTGTACTTGCGTAGCGAAAATAACCATGTACACAATAACACAATGCTGCACACTAATCTTGGGATCACACTGAAGTGTTGATAGGCTACTCCCGCCTGGCACTCCAAGATGTGGCTCGAGCTACTATATGCTAACTCCCACATCTCCGACTTAACAAATACACAAGTGATTTTTCAATATTTGTGAAAGTTTCAGGCAGGAGGTGCGGACATGATTGATGACAAAAAGAATAATTTCAGATGACCAGCTCAACGGCCTCAATCCATCCATTTAAAATATTAGTAGAAGGTCAAGGTTGTCGATGATGAGGTTGAGGTGGACGGACGAGGAGAAGAGGATACTGCACATAGTGATGCTGGCTGGCAAGCTTCCCGGTCGTGGTGAGTATGTGTACAAGTGAGAGAAGTAACTGCTTTTTTTTAACTTACTTCAGGATCAGATTCTCCTTATCTTTCAGGGACTGTTTGTAGTATTCGAGTTCCTTGTGAAACTCCCGAAGGACGGAGGTCCCACCGTTGGAGGCCAAATGGGAGGAGTGAAGGGACCGGGACGTTCCGTGCCGCTTTCTCCGCGGACCCAGGGAAGACAAGGAGACCTCAATGCTGGCCATCTACAAAAACAACAACAACAACAACAACGGCCGTATCAATATCATAATCATTCCTATACCATCATTACCATCGCCATCATCATCATCACCGCAACGTGGCTATTGTCAGAAACAATTACGCTAAAGATTACAATCAGCCTGACCACCCTACCGGCGGCTAATTCATCCCCGTGAACGTGGACCATGATTAGACTGTTGAACGGCATGGGAGGTCTATATGAATGAAATGATGGTAATTTGCAATGCAAAATCCGAGCAAAAAGATTATTATCTCATTATGAGTCTTCTGGGCTGAACATTATACATGTGGCGATACGACCGGCCTGTCAGTTTTTGATTTATTCATTTCCTTCCTTTCCGAACTCCGCAGAGAGGTGCAAAAGTTAGCGCTCTCACCCGCCAAAATGGATGTAAGATAGCCTCATGTAGAACCTGTACAACGCACGCTTAACGTTCCCCCTTTGCCACCCCATGGTAGGCCTTCGACTGTTTGGTAAAAACCCATACGGTCATACAGCAGTAGGAGCGCCACAGTAGTATATGTGTTCAACAGGCCGAGTACTTATTTGTGTGACCCTCAAGGAGGATGGCCGAGGGAATAATGATGTGTCGAAACAGTAGTGAGCCGACAGGACATCACCACCATCTTCATCTTCTCTCTCAGTCAGTCAGTCATTCAGTGAGCCAGTCAGACAGATGATAGCAAAAGAGCATTCACAATACACTCAAGCGCTATGACGACACTGTTATTCGGCACGTAGTGTAATTATGATAATTAGTTAACATTCGACGGGCTTTTGTTTAGTAGTAGTAGCAGTAGTAGTGAATCTTTTCGTTTTGCAATTCGTGAAGGCAACACCACACTCTCGTTACAGGATAATACAGTATTGTCGAAACTTCAGCCTCTATGAGTGGAAGGCACTGCCTTTGAATGCTCTGGCTTGATGAATGCAGCAGCGGAGGGGATTATTGTTGGGAGGTACTGTTTGTGTGTGTGTGTGTGTGTGTGTATGTGTTGTGAGGCAGCCGTGCTTCACGGGAAGGGATGAGCAAGTGAATTGTAATCAAATTGTGAGCGACCGACAGGTAACAGTCATTTAGATAATTATGCTACTATTCCCTATAGATCCCATCTCCACACTGACAGGCATATATCTTCCCTCGACAGCCACAGAGTCTCCCCCGAAGTTCTTTTGCATGCGCTGAACACACCAAGAACAAATGAAAATCTGATACTCGCGATCACTGTCTCGTGGAGGCACAAGACGCAAAGGGCTACCGATAGTATGTAGTGTGGTCGCCAAAAGCAATGAGATCAACGCTCATATGAAGCCTACGAAAGACGTCAAGGGGAACAGAAGCACATCTAGTTGGAACAATAATAATAAGGAGAGGAAAAGGATGAAGACTGGATGACTCCCTCACCACTATACGCCTGCCATACAGCTTTCTCATTTCGAAATGCTACGACAGAATCATATTTTAATTATTCCAAAAGCCCGTTACTCAAACCAGAAGATGGGTTGTAGCAACTTGTATCTGATGGAAATTACTGATTGAATTAATCTCCCTAACTGTCCCTTGTTATTGCCTCCTCTGCCTCGATTCTCATATGCTCTAAGTGGCTCGGAATAGCTGATTGAAACACATTGAACAACCGTACCTACATACGCACGCACACACACACACACACACACACATCATGGACACTGGCCACCACCTGGATGTGGAAATTCGACGCTGCTGATCCTATTGCAATCTCGCTGTACAGAGTACAGAGCAGCAGCATCCAAGTCCCTCTCATATGATAATAATTAGCGCATACAGTCTAACTCTGCATTGCTCGTGTAACAGAGAAGGGTTATGGGACGACGAATGAGGCATGCATAAAGCCTTTCATCCCACATTCCTGGCCGTAGTAATTTCCCATGTTCAATTCCCATTAATTGCATAATAATATCAAAATCATTCTCAAAGCTATCATTCCTCCTGTCTTCCCGCACGTATGCTGGTCAAAGCACACCCAAATATTTGGTTCCACGCACACATATACACGTATACCGCTCCACAGAGCATTTCCCACACCATTAGGAGGGAATCCACAGTTGGTGATTCAGTCGACCAGTGATAAAGATACAGATGGAAGGAGAGAGAGAGTAGAGTGCCCGATGGGAAAAAACAAACATAATGTGCGGCATTACGTAGGGGTCACCACAGTTTTCAAGGTTCATTCGTAGAGACGGAGGACTACCTTGAATATGTATCTCGGAATACAAGAGTGAACCTGACGCGGCGACTGCAAGAGATAAAAGCTGCTGTAAAATTATTAACTGTGGTAAAATCGATACAATTCCTTATTAAATTTATCTCAAAAGATGTAATGATGCAAATGTCTTTTCACGATGAAACTGGTTGAGCTCTGCAGTAGTCGTGTTGGGGACGAACCTTGAACATGAGACTGTGCACACCTTCGGTATGCTATCCTGTCAGTATCCTTGCCTCCTGCAGAAACAGCGCACACATTATTGAACTAGCGTACCTGTACTTGCGTGTGCAAATGGCTATGTGAGTGTGTGTTTGCGTATGTGCATGTGAATGGGTGTGTGTATGTGTGTGGCGTTCCTTGTTTAAAGTTCCCAGAGGAAAACTGGGGAGGGGAAAAGGATTATTACTGAGAGAGAGAGAGAGAGAGATGGCAATTAAGACGGAAGTAAGCGATCTGGTCGACATGAATCCACACTGCCGCGCATGTGCTCAATTTTCAAGCTTTTCTAAATCTGCTACCCCTGCTGCACGACTTGCTCGCACCGAGGTCAATTCAAGTTTTCATATGCCAGATTCGTAATTATTAATTCGACACGGTTAAATGATTGTTTTCTGAAACTCCAACAGTTGTCAGTCACTGCTCTGATTTCAACTACAATAGCTACAACAAAGGCAAGAGCAACAGCAGACGCAAAGGAAGATTCGGCACGGTGCTCACATTCGTTGACTTTAATAGTGATTAGGAATGAAGGAGAAATCAAGTGGATGTGGCAAGGGGTAATATCCGTAGGAAGGACTAATGGCCATGATATCATCATAAACTGAACCCGTAATTTATCACATGAAAGTCCGTCCACTGTCCGCTGCTTCCACTACGAATTTAATACCTGTAATACCTCACTGAAGCAATTCAATATTTGCAAGCCATCATCGTCGTCATCCTCCTCCCCTGACGAGTAGTAATAACAACCATGAAATTACGTCTTGGCGGAAGGAGAAATTAATGGGATCGGAGGTAAATCGTCCTATACACTCCTCCGAGTTGAAAGTTCGAGCTGGTCAAAGACTGTTATTAGGACCATGTCAAATTGACCTCGTTAGAATGAGAACCGAGAGATCAAGTCCTGTGAAAATCTGAGCATTTCTTCCGAAGGTGCGGCGGCGGCAACGATGCGCTCCGTCCTTGACAAAATACATGCCACAAAGACGGCGGAGACAATGTATATGCTTGCTGGTTGACCAGGAAATTTCTCTTCGTTTCAAATCCAGGCACAGTAAGATCCCATGCGAAGTAGAATTATGACGACGGATCCAAACGTAATAATCATAATAATGATAGTAATAATAATAATAGCTCCTTCACTATTCACTATGTTCGTCAAAGCCTCTTTGGGAATTTCTCCAATAACAGCTGATGCTGTTCATCAGGATGACAAGGGGGGAAACAATGTGGCTGAAAATACAGTAGTAGTACTGTTGCTTACCACCTTGCAAATACCCTCCCACTCCTTGTCAAGAACGTGAGGCACGCTCCAACGCTCAAGAAGAGGGATACATAGAACACTATTTCCTACTCACATAGCCACACATATGCACCCACAGTATCATCATCCATACTACGACATTACGATCCTTTCTAAGTAGATAATAATGCAGCATAATGCAGTCCAAATTCAGAGAGTATCTGAAGAAGGGTCACGGAGTAGCTGTTCACGTGTTGCATGCCGTATAATAGATTGAACGAACGAGAGCTGTCCATCGGCTCAAGAAGAACTCGAAGGGTCCGTGAGGGTATGTCTTCATGGGTGAGCGTAATCAGGTTGGAGGCTCACTGACTTCCGTGTAAAAATGACACCATCATATATTCCACAGGGAATCCCACTCGTAATGAAGAGGATAATTGGGGGCTGTGTAAATCGATAAACTAACGGCTCCACTTTATTATCATCATCATCACCATCACCGTCATCATCATCTTGAGCTTGTGCCGTGGTAATTATTTAATTAGGATATCTCTTATTCTCTACGGCCCTTCTGCACGCGAAACCAGTCGTAGTTGATGTCCACGGACCTGCTCCAATATCTTCACGCAAAGGCTTCTCAGGGCAAATGACAATGAATTCATGCCCTCGTAATGTCCATCGATCCCGTTCCATATCTCGTTTATTATTATTAACGACGGGATCCCCACCACACCAGCTGTAGGCGGAAGCGGCAGCGCCCAGGCAATGTGCACAGCCCAAGGAATTGGCCACTGAAATCAACTCGTTTGGGATCATATATTTTCTTACTGACCTCAGCAGTGAGTATCAAGCTCTAAAATTTCGCAGAGAAAATAAGAGAGGTCCAAATTCAACTTTGAGCAAATTCCGTGCAGAGAACTGGCGTGACCAAAAGTTTCTGTGCTACTACTTCTACCACCACTACTACACAATAGACAAAAATGTGGTAACTGTTGTCCCTATGAGGGAACGGCGGGCCAAAAGGGATACCCACGCAAGGTGATCCAAACGGCTCTTAACAACAGCCACTTTGTATACTCATCCTCCCTCCGAAGGAGACGATTCAAAGTTTTCAAATCACTCTTTCTCAACCCAAAATCCCTGCCTAATCTCCACACCATGATCTCGGAACGGGCAATGAGTTGAGCCGCACTAGTATAGTCTGTGATGACTTCATAAAAAGCAATCAGGCCCACACCGAGCCCTGCCATAAATATTATCTGTACATCTCACAGACACACAAAATCAGGGTGAGAGCAGTCCGCCAGGGGACTCCGAGGCGTATAAATGTAGTACCCACAACATCCAAGCCCACACATGCGCACAGGATCTGTACTACAGAGGAAAGCTCAAAGGAGGATTCGCGCTCTAATGCACCCCTGACACGCAAGAGGAAGAGGGTAAGAGTAATTATTATTATTGCTGTTACGAGAACCTTATATGAATATACGACGATGATCCACCACCGCACCTGAGCAAGAATGTCTCCAGTCCCCGCATTTAGGATCCTTTAGAAGTAAACAATAGTGGGAGAGACCATATAGCCGTCGTAAACATTTTTACAACGTTCCAGTCACTCTTCCCCAAAGGCTACCGTCTTCCAAGTCACAAAAGGTAAATTCAGATTTAGCCCACAGAGGAGACGCAACCTCTTCTGTAGTCACACCGACCGCGTGTGTGAAACAGTATCATCATCATCATCATCATCATCATCATTCGCCCTGGCCCTCTCTCATACACAGCCATCCAGCCTGACTGTGCTCATGAGCACACACGAATACAAGTGGTAGCCCGGAGCATTAGAAACTTGTAAACTCTGTCGCAGTGCCCACTCTTTGTGCATATCTCTCCTCCCAACTTCCATACGATCCTCATGCTCACTTGCTTACTGCTGAAATCTGAGGAATTAATCCATTAGATTCAGCTGGACTGTGCACCTTGTTCTTCCTCCTCCATGTCCTTGTTCCTTTTTCCCTGAGAAAAGTATCATCATGGGTGGACTTGTGAGTAATCTCAAATTCCCACCAAACAAACAACTCCGCAGAGGATTGCACAGGGCTTGAAGAACCAGTACACAACAGTTCGCATTCTCCAACGTCATGTTCTCAAGAATCTCTCATGCTCATGTTATAAATGAGAGATGAGCCTTTGCCCTGGTCCTACACACACTGCACTGATAACCACTTACCACCAGCCTAATCTCTTAATACAAAAGTAATTTTTTAACAAAATTGTCAGAGCGTCCACAGCCCCACCTATAGAGTTGTACAAGTATATATCTACTACTCAGTAAACAAATCATTGTAATGTTGTTGTTGTTGTTGTTGTTACTTTGTTATTGTGGTTCTTGTCCGGCATAAATTACCATTTCCCAGAGCGTGTTGATCCGAGCCGCGAGTAGCCGAGTTAACATGCAGGGATAGAGGAGCGGAGTACACAAGCACACACTCGCACCGAGGAGAGTAAAAACTTGAGCTGAGAGGTAAATGCAAATGATGAATGGGGTTCGGTTCAACCGGACCTCATGGCCCCCAAAAAGTAATGGACCTCATTTTTAATCTCCTGAGCACATATAGCCAAAACAAGGGGATGTCACGAACCCCAAAGTCTTCTCCACTAGCACCACTGAACTTTTCCTTCTCTCGGGAACACAAGGGGGGATGAGGACGTTGGGAGTCGGGGAAACGAATGGCAGTTGATAATCCCTAATGACCTTTTCCCAGAATCATGGCAAATACACATCACATATACACTTTTATATACAGAAATACAGAACTCGGCAGTATGCAGTATGTAAGTTTACTACGATTACGAAGACGAGAGTCAGTCAGTCATGATGATGATGATGATGATGATGATGATGATGATGATGATGATGATGATGATGACGATGACCAAGTCAAGTGGTGGAAGGAGTGTGTATTATATGACTGACCCGTTAATCCTGCCATCGACTTATTTATCCCCTCTCTCCCCTGCCTCATGCGCTCTTCTTTTTTTCGCCATTCGACAAGTACCTCTCGCTCTTGGTGTACTAAAACAACGGTAACACTCCGAACGATCCCACCACGAGGTGTTGAAGGCCGGAACTTTTACGGACTTATCAATACACCTTCAAAGGATGAATACACACGCACTCAATCATACACACACCCTCACATAACGCACTTACTTCTCCTACAGGCTCTCTCGCCAGCTTAATTTATCTCGCAGGCCGAGCCTCGAGTCTCACGTATTTCAACGACCTCATCACGATTTAATCTCACGTGCTGATTAATATTCGCCTTCTCCAAGACATCACCTACGTTTCCTACATTTCCCACATATAGATCCACACATGCACAAACACAAACTCACACACAGCAAAACATACACACACACACACACACACACACACACAAACACACTCTGCCTACGGAAAAAACATTTATCAACAGTTACATGTCCTGCAATAACCAACAAAATAGTGGATGACGAATCCTGTATAATAACAAGCTATACACAGAACTTACTTTGGCCTCAAGGGTCTCCAGCTGAGCCATCCTGGGTGATTCAATAAAAGTTGGAGTGCAGTCGTATCCGAAGTCGCACTTACTTGGATCCCTCCCTCGTTTTGTGCACGCACGCACTCACGCCCTCACAAGGACGAAGAAACTATATAATAAGCTGTCAATAATCCGGTTTCGGGACTCTGTATTCGCAGTAGTGGTGGAATTTGAAGCAAAATCCCAGCTTCAGCATTATAACCAGCGGCATTACTGTGCTTTGTGGGGAGAAAACCTCACTAGGGAAACGCCGCAAGTCACACAAATATCTAAGAGATAGTGTAAGACTGGATTAAATTAC
Source organism: Pseudobourletiella spinata (assembly GCA_009870155.1). Taxonomy (NCBI): domain Eukaryota; kingdom Metazoa; phylum Arthropoda; class Collembola; order Symphypleona; family Bourletiellidae; genus Pseudobourletiella; species Pseudobourletiella spinata. The sequence continues at coordinate 12,444 of WJFA01001850.1, forward strand.
AATTCCATCCTGGTGGTGGAGGAGGTGGAGAAGTGTGGAGCATTCGCGGGGCGAATAATAAGCACGGACTGGTGCATAAAATGGAATTTTACGACAATGTCAACTCCTTTCTCGTCGTGAGCCATGGAAATTCCATCCTCCGCGTCGGATTATATAGCCATTTTGTTCAAGTTTAATGATCTTAGTAGTGCCCTCTGCATGAGCATCGGGATGCGGATCAAGGGGGTTTCCCTGCTAAGAAAGAACATACCAAAAGTGTCTTGGGTCAAATTTTTAATCCGCCGCCACTGTCACGAGGCAAAAGGCGGACGAATTTCTGAAACGAACACAAAACACAGGCACTCAAACACTCACGTTTCTCCCCCCAACATCAAAGACCAAGGATATGGGGCGTCCCAGAACTCCAGTTCACTCACGTCCTCTCCACACTGCAGCTCCACGCCAACTAACTCACTTTGAGAGTGAACATTCACGAGGCACTGAAATAAATGAATGACAGCGCGACGATTACTTCTACACAGGGCTGCTTCATCCCCTGGGTTATAAGTGTATATACGCAGGATGAAATCTTCCCCGCACCCTCTGGGACGTGGGGGAAACAAGTACACATAGCAGACCGCAAGTATTATAAGAGGAGCGACAGGGCGAGAGAACAGACGAGTGGACCGATAACACTGGAATGACTGCTGTTCAGCAACGAGGAGCAGGGGAGCAACAGCAGCAGGAGCGCAGCGGAAGAACTCATGGGAACATTCTCGAGGAGATAGTAACCCTACAAACATGTACGCGTTTGAACAGACACCAACAGAGACTCTCGCAGGAAAGAAAAGAACCCCTTATGGCAAAATCCACCGCAACAATCGCCTCTTTCCCGTTGCCAATTTGGCGTGTATAACTTGGACTGAAAAATGTGTGCGAGAGGGGTGAGTGTGTGTTTGTGTGTGCATACTTGCGCGTGTGTGTACAATGTTGAATGTAATGGGATGTGTGGATGGGAGGATGAAGTTGAAGACTCCAACACAGACGCACACACTCAAGTCTTGGCAAAGTTAAAAAACAAAAATTTTGAATTAGGGAGCAAATGAATTGGTTTTTACCCTCTCACATTTCTCCGTCCACACACACACACACACACACACACACACACATACATACTAACATTCTCTAATCCTCTGGTTCAGGATGGACAAGCCCACATAATACGTAGTTCTTTTTTCTTCCCCGTCCGACTCCCCGTGACCATGAGGTTATGGAGGCCGGAACTGCAGGTTTTGCACTGCTTAATTGACCATTAAAATCAATACTGGAGTCACGGCTTGCCCTCATTGAAATCCAAGTGTATGATTCTTACTGGTCCACAGGAGCGCCACATATCCAAATTGCTCCCGCGCTTCATATCAGCTAATAGTTATTACTCTCATCTTTCATTAATATTCATCACCTATTTTACTGTTACGGGGGAATAAAATAGAGAGAGAGAGAGAGAGGGAGGGATCGAGAGCACGTATAATAGCCCAGCTAGATTTTGATAACAGTTGAACAAAAGACGACAAGGAGCACTTTTATGCTTCTCCCTTTTCTCACTTATCGGGTTTTCAAAATTAAGACATGATTAAGAACCCTGTGTTGTTAGCTAGGAGCCCGTTGACGGAAGCTTTCAGCCGTCAGGAGTGGTACAGTATATAGGGTGTAGACATACATGGGATGGGAAGTGATAAAATAAATTCAACAATTATTTTCTCATCCCGTCGCCGTCAACGAGGATCTTAATACAGCCTCTCCATATCTTTCTCAAAACCTTAAACGACTTCGACTTGACCAAATAGGAAATAAAGGTGACGCTGTAGTGGGGCTTATCTTCCTGACGACATTTCAAAGGAACCTCGGAGCTTTGATGCCTCCTGTTGGACTCAAAACTCGGGCTCATCAACGTGAGTGCACATTATCCGTGCTTCAGCGAGATCACCTCTGGTTAGTTTGGCCCTGGGAGACCTTTTAATTTAGAGCCATCCCTGTATAGATGTGCAGCGGGTAGGATAAAGATTTGTGTAACCCAGGGTGAGGACCCAAGGTGTTCAACCATATGAAATTGTGTAGGGGAGGGTCCGAACTATAATGTGGCGACGGGAAATTTTGGAAAATTTGCCCCGGAATGTAGTGATATGCGAGGCCCTCTGCCTTTTAAATGTGTAGACGTAGACGGTAGTACCTATTGAGTGGTGTGTGTGCGTGGAAGTGCCTTGAATAGTATGACCAGCCAACGGAGGATATGCTCTTGTCCATGTACCAAGCCGGAAAGGACGATACCAGGTGTCTGTAAGCCGCTATAATTCACCTCATCGCCCTAACCAGTGGATCATGGATCTGAGAATGTTTGTTCCTTTAAATAATTTACAACCATTGGCTGTATAATCCTACCTCGCATCGGTCGTAACTTTGGCCAGACGTGAGCGTCCGCCATACAAATACACACACATACACACACACACACAGACAAGCTGCATCCGGAATATTGCTACCTAATGGAGGGGCAGTAACACATATGCTCATTACAGTTCAGATACAAGAACATTCTCACTCGCTGGTTCTCTATGTGTATGTATATAAAGGTCGGGAACAAAAAAATGATCATTATTATCTTACAACTGATGTTACATACCTATATGTAGACAGGGAGAGAGAGAGTGTGTGTGTCTGGGGAGCTATGCCATACATGATTATTACAAGAATAGTGTGTAGTTTGTATGTGAGGGGAAATCTGAAAAAGACTCGGGAGGTATATAAGGCAATAATTATATTATTGTTTGGTTGTTAAGAGTTACATTGTTTCCTTTGGATGTTTTTTTTTTCGAAATCGATGTGCTCTGTTGGAAAACGAAGAAGGGGAAGAGGGTGGAATGGAATAAGGCAGCCAAGGTGACCACACGATAGTCTACTACTACGGCGCAGTTAAAAAATCCTGAGTTTTCGGGTGGCGGTTGAGAGGAATAAGGCTGGTAAAGGAATGTTGTACTACCCAGAACAACAGACGTTCCCTGACTGGTGACTATGCACCTTTGCTCTATGCTATTGGTGAGACACCCTCTATATATGTGCATCGTATACACAACAACTTGTAATCCAACATGTTTCTCTCTTTCACTTAGTAGTAGTGGTAGTGGTAGAAGTATAGTAGTTGCAATGAAGGTGGTAGTAGGTAGTAGTTAGTAGCCAACACCATGGACGGGTTCCTTACGACGGGGTGACTGCTTACAAGTGAGTGAGAGAGAGAGGCAGACAACGATTTCAAAGGTTCGTACATTCTTTCCTCCTCCCATTATGTTCCTGTGGGGAAAAAAATACCCTCGGGCAATATCTCGGACTCTTATTGTAGCTCTTATTGAGCAATAGTCTCTTTCAGGCTATCCAGTGAGGGTTAGGGGTTGGAAATCAAGTTTTCTTGCATAATTCCGCTCCTGCCATACCTGCTTATTCAAGTACACAAAGGGCTGCTTATCTAAATCACTCCATAATACTGGTCACACTTGAACCTCTCCTGCTCTCCTGTGTGCCATGAAAACGAACAAATGGGGCAAGATGGAATGCCTGGACTGCGGGAAAGCTGCGAATGTACAATCAAGTTTGATAAACAACCAAGCAAATCAGTGCTATCATGATGTCCCATCGTATGCAAATGTCTTCTATCCAGCAGCGCAACCTTGAGCACGCTCACTTCCGGCTATTTCTACACTGTCAAAACTTCTCACCCCTTTGCGTGCAGGGAAAAGTAAATTTTATTAGGCATCCCCCGCTCTTCGCAATTCGTTCCACAGTTCCAAGAAAAGCAAGCAGCAGTACCTACAATTCCGACAACAAGCAACAACCTCACGACCACGGCGGATCGCTTCATTAGATAGTCAGATCATCACTGCTGGACATTGCACAATTGCACTGTGGTTTCCGAATTTTAGTACTTTAAATTGACGAAAATGGTTGCTGTTTCACCGCCGTCAGTCACACTGTAAAATTCCGCGAGTATTACGATGCGGTAAAGTTGTGAAATTTCCATCGAATGGATTTGGCCGAACGCAGCTGGAGAAGATAAATTTCCTCCTCTGTTAGCAACTGTACGGTAGAACGGTTACAGCGACGGCAGAAAATAAGCAGATGTGTTATTATACGATAGACTGTAGCGTGTAGCCTGTAGCACGAACCCGCTGGAAATTTCAGCTTGAAATGAGTACATCGTCGAGTTTGCCAGATCCCTCTCACAGGTGGACATAGAGCCACCGTTTTGGACTACGTTAAGTAGATGGCGCAAAACATTCACTATCATGTTAGGAGCCTCTGCGTTGCACGGATGCGGACTCATGTTCGAGTAGGCTGAAGGCGATCGAGAATCGAGACAAGTAGACGACGGCAGACAGGATTTTTACGTGCGTATGTATAGAAGGGCTTCTAGGATTCTTTTAATGCTACAGCGACGCGATAGCAATAGTCAGTCGTTTCCAAACCCTTCGCTTAGGGAGACGTGCGTGGGGGCTGGTGTGGAAGTTGTGGTAATTGAGGTTCGTCGTCCTGACCTGGAACCGTGTGGAAATATATTGAAATATTATAAATTGAATTTCTCTCGGATCCCGGCAGAACGGCTACTATTTTTTAACTTTTCTGTCTCATCACGCGTATTTCGTTTCTTCCACTAATAATCCTCGCGAATCTGACGAAATATATCTCTTTGCACTGTTCACTCCGCTACTACAATCTATTTAAGCGAAACGAAGTGAAAACAGATGACTGGACTACTTGTGGAATTCCTTTGATACATCCGTCATCATCTCATCATTAAGTGAAAGAGTGTATGGACATTTGAGAGTCGTCAGAACTGGGAGTGGGATCGAGAAGCTGGCTAAATTTACATATATACTGTGAGCAACGCATATTTTCATACTCCTTCTTGAAATCGGGAAGGAGTGCCCTAGTTTTGTAGTTATTAAATGGAACGGGTTGCAGGACTTTGTGTCAATAGCCCTTTCATTAATCGTAAACCCAACCACCTCCTCTTGGGTCACTGCCTAAGCAGTAGCTACAGAACGTTTTAAAATATACACCTGCTACTTCCTAGAGTGATTCCTCGCATCATTTTTTGGGACATCGGACCTCGTTGCGGGATTAAATGTGGATACGGACCAGCTTCGGGTGTTCTTCAAACGTTACCACCCATTAGTAGTCGGCCCCCTTTTTCCATTTATCTGGAATTGTTGGTCGTTATCGCGCTGTTGGATCCAAACCAGAAAAGTGAACGCCTTTTTTGGCATTGGATCTTATTTTATTTGAAATGGGAGCTGAGCAATTCCGTCTCGGTCTTTCATAAGTTTCGCCGTAGTTTTTTTCTCAGTCAAAGGAACTGCAGTCGATTTAATCTTCATACCTTTCGAGTACACCATCAGGGAATCGTATGTGGAAGAAGAACGGCGGAAAAGTGGATGAAGGAAGAAAGGATTTGGGGATCGGAAGTGTCTGGTTCATCGTTGATTCCACGAGGCTCATATGTTCTTCTTCAAATTATCACGCCACCAAGTTTTTGTTCCAGAAAATTAAGTTTTCAGTGTCTGGAATGTCTCTGTGACTTCTTTAATTAAAAAAGGTGTGTTTTAAATCATGTACCCAAAACCCCGCTGTTTTGCTTTTTCACATTTGTTCTCTTTCGGCTTAAATGTACGAAGTAAAGCTATTTATTTGCATTGAAATTTCTGACCCACCTTTCAATTCATTGACTTCCACTGCGTACAATAAGGGGATGGCTATTGCCTTCGTTGTCTGTAAGAATAAATGCAGGTGTACCATAGTCCATGTATGCCTCTGCAGATTTTAGTAGTGTATTCGCTTTGTGTTCATGTTCCGGAGTTTATTACCTTGCTTCAGTATTACATTTGCTTGTTCTACACCATTTTCCATCCAGCTTCTTTTACCTTGCGGTATGCAGTATAGTTTGGAAAGTGGACACGGTGTCGGGTCGGGGAATTGGGATCGAAGGGAAAAAATTATCTTGGTAACAAGAATGGAGAGGAAAACTGAAAATCTGCTCATTATTATTTATTAGTTAGTAGTAGTATAATATAGGAGAAGGAATAGGACAGATACATATATGTATATATGTATATATATATATATATATATATATATATATAAGTAAGTAAACACACTAACAATATATATATGTCTCTG
>WJFA01001851.1:0-18644 GCA_009870155.1 Pseudobourletiella spinata
CGTCTGATCACGCTCCATTATCACGACATATGTACGATAATGTAAAAATGATCACAGGGAGGGGGGTAGGGGTCGGGTTTATTCTTTCTCAATTTGATATCGATATATGTGAACAGCCCCCTGGAGTAATTGACATTTCGCGATGAAGTTTCGGTGACCGTCCATTCTGGCGGAATATATGAAATTTTTACGCTGCGACGGGGAAAAATGCATATCTCACGAACGCCTCAAACAATTTGAGTCAAATTTGTTTTGAAAGATCCAGAATTGAATTCTCTAGGGTCTTTTCCCAGGTTTTTGTACAGTATGTCATCGTTTTCTCAAAATGTCAAACTAAATATTGGAAAAGTTCAAAATTAAAATCAAAGTAATTCTAACTTTCCAAACTTTTTAACTTCGGGAGAGATTCGAAAATCCATCACCATAATGCACAAATCATGCCGTTTTCGTATGAAGTAACTCTAAATAAAAATAAGCTGTAAATTATTATCATTATTATTTATCATAGCGCTCTGTGGGTGGGCTCATAGGGCTCATTACATTCAATCAATCCTTAACAACTAACTTCAAGTTTCGAAATTTGTATGCATAATAAGTAAGCAGTAAATGAATAGATAAAAAACAGATAGCAAATTAATAAATGAAAAAATTATTAGCAAATTCATAATAAAAATAAGTAGTAAATTAGTAAATAAAAAAATTAATAGCAAAGTTAATAAATAAAATTACAACCATATGATCACCGATCAAATTCAGTGGTGTGAACAATAATTGCAGGAAAAACAGTAAATATGGAGCGTCATAAGGTGCGGGCAGTAATGAATGAATGACAAGCAAGAATCCAAATACAATTATTACTTACTCGCATGCTAAAGAAATCTCTACGGTGGACGTCGGTTCCGTCCCAGTGCCAGGCCGAAATTGTTGATTCATTTTGAACCAATCTCGTCTTGAATGTCATCAAAATTACTTTACAATATTCCAGGAGGATCACATCCTCTCTCCCCATTAATTATGAGGTCGGATTTGTTAATAAAAGAAAGTGTGAGTGGTATGGTTAAATAAGTCTAATATGTAGAAAAGAAACTAGAAAATGTGTATGAACTACCTCTCTGTTGCCTTTCCCCGAGTTCCCCTATTTTCATTTTTCCACCCTGATAGCCAGGGTCCCCTATTCCAACTGCCCGTGCCAGTTGCCAGTGCAGTGCCTACCATGACATTTTTTGAATTTACCGCCCAACACATCATCATCATATTTTAAATATTACTAGGAGTTTTACTTATACGTACACGATTCCTCCGGCATTAGGAACGTGAGGTGAGTAAACGAACTCCAAGAAATCACTTTTGGATACAAAGTTCCTGGTAGGAAGACCGTCATCCGTATGCATTCGGAGAAAAACTGGAATCTTTACAGATTTATCTTTTCCTCTGTATGCGCATCTGCATGTCATTTTATCCTTTTCCTAAGTGTTGGCATCTACATATTCATCTTTTCACCCGTTTTCACCGTGGATACTATTTTCGTATCTATACAGATTCTCCCAAAACTTTCTTAAGTCATTCTCTCAATCCGCATCTTGAGATTCAATTTTTACTCTTTATTCTCAATTCCTTGACCAGTCCTCCGACGATTTGAAGATCGGAGAGAATGCCCGATTGGGAAGACATTGAAGAGGTCAGGTCCTGGCCCTTGATGGAAACCCGCCGAAATGACATGCCAATACTAAGTTTTAACAAGAGGGGATCCGACATGCCCCCCAGCACAGAGGGGACACTACGCGGGTTTAAAAGGTGAAGTATAGGAACATATTGATGCCAAACTCCTAGGTGCGGAAAGTTAGGTTTGCCCGAGTTACAAGCCTCCGAAGTTTTGTTCACTCGGGACCAAAGGGGTGGGGGGTACGCCTTCTTTGAAAAATCCCATGTTAAATCCCGTAAGGATTTTCCACTTTTGAAGTTCGAGGACGCTCCCATTAAAGCCTGTAGTGCTGTCTCGGACAAAAAATTCGATTTGTACTTTTGGGATCCTTTTGTTGTGAACTTTTCAGAAATTGTAAAATATTGAGCTAGTACGGATGCATTTTACCTGAACACAACAGTATTGGAAGCAATTCAGGCGGTTTTTTCAAAAATGACTCGAAATTGAAAAATGGAAAATCCTTATGGGATTTTACATGGTATTTGTGAGTGAACACGTAACCTGCCCCTTTGGCCTCGAAGTGATACGAAAACTTTGAGGGTCTGCAACTACGGCAAACCTGAATTTCCGCACCTAGGATTTTGGCATTATTAACGTTCCTACATGACCTCTTAAACCCGCATAGGACGTGCCTTTCGCTACGGTAGCGGTAGTGAGTAAATCGCTATTCGCTACCAAAATCTGGTAGCGAATTAAATTAGCTACCGCTACCACCTAGTAGATTATGTAGCCTGCCACGATCAAAATAGTGTTTTAACTGTTAAGAACTAATTGAATGCACATTATGACTTTCAATTACGAATTAATAACCATTAACTTGATTTGACTTCAAAGTAGGGAGTTTTTCGGCGGTTTACCTGAATGATCTAAAAACCGCTACCAAAATCGCTATTTCGGTACCAGCCATTCGCTACCGCTACTTTTTTGCTACCTAGCTTTGGGCATCGGAACTACCGGCGACTTCAATCGCTATCGCTACTGCTACCGGGTTTGGTAGCAAAAGGCTCGCCCTAAACCCGCATAGGATAGCGTGCATAAATTACGTAACGCGCTTGGGGTGGGTGGTCCTTCTAGAAGCCGCGTTACTGTCCATTTAAGCCTATGTTAAAAAAAGCGTTACTGTGGTAGGTGGTGGGCAGTTTTTTCAACTTTTGGCGTTACGTAATTTACTCACGATACCTATTGCCCACTCTGTGCTAGGAGGGTCATGTGGGTTCCCCGCCTTGTAAGAGACATCAACACCTGGTCGAGTTACTAGAAATCAGGTCGCTCTTATGACGGACTGACTCGAGCACCGCTTAGTCTCAAATGTTTGCGTGGAAATAACTCTTTAGTGTTTTATTGTAGAGAAGAAACCAAAGCTCCACCAGATAAAGTTAAAAAACTCTATGGAGGCAAAGCTGTCTTCAGATCTATTTTTCTCCTACGTATTCTCAATACGGATCCTCGCATCTTTTCAAATGAACTCGCTCCGAAACAAACGCTTACAATTAGCGACGGCGAAACTCTGCGCGTCTTCTTTACGACGAGAACGGCTATAATATAGCCGTTTTTCCCAGCTGCCGAGCCGAGACGATTGCTAAATTATGTCATGGCTATCATGGCAATCACCTATTATATACCATGATATATCATGACTAAATCATTATCATTGCAATCACCCATGATATAACCCACCCAATCATTCCCTATCATAACTATCATGACTAGGGACTGGATTTATATGAAAATGCGTATTCCAAGCGCTTGCGTATATATGCCCGAGACTTTGTATGAGCTCGATATAGGGTCTCGACATGCTAAAAAAGGTGAAAAAAATGGCATATTTTGTCATAATCCTTCCAAAATTCATAATGCATATGCCCTTGTCATAACCCAAAAAAATTGCATAAACCCGTCATAATCCTAGATTTTATGGAAAAATTTACGAAATTTCAAGTAGAAATTAACTGTTTCAGCTTACAATAACTAAAATTCGGAAATAAAAATTGTATGATAGGTGGGTTTTTAAATTTTGGCGTTAGAAAAGGAAGCTACCCCGAGTAATTTTACCGTATCCTCCTAGAGGATCGAACTTTTCTATCCAATGGATTCTTGAATTAGCATTTTCACTCCTTTTTGAAGAGATGTCCTTAAAATAGATACGTTTCGCAGCAAAAATTCGAAAAATTGAAGAAAAGCGTGTTTTTAGGGCCTACGAAGTTAAGAAATCGCCAGATATTGCATGCATATTTTGCGTCATAATCTCTATAAAGTTGCATATTTTCCGTCATAATCCCTTAAAATGTTGCATATGCAAACCGTCATAATCCCCATTTACAACGGTCATAGAAATCCGGTCCCTAGTCATGATAGTCATGATAACCGTAATAGTCATGATAGCTGTGACACCCATGATATAATTTTGCAATCGCCCGAGCCGAGCACTGCTCAAATTTGGCGCCACCTGAATGTTACCCGTAGCGACCCCAACATTATACTCCTTGTGACTTCTCACCGCAGCGCATCGAATTTAGATTTCTGCAGACATCCCTTTGTTGATAACCTCACAATAAACTGCAGGCTTGACCGTCCAAAATTTAAAGTTGAATCATTCCGCCACTCCTTCCATTTAGAACATTCTTAAACCGCATGCGCCATCAACTTGTTTCCTGTGGCCTCTCATTTGTCACTCTCACTGCTCGAGTTTGTCAAGTTAAGTTGTCAATGTCAGTCACAGTTGTCAGTTGTTGTCAAAGGACGCATTTAAAATACATTTATTAAAATCCCGCCATCACCTCATGGCAATCTCTAAAATTCTTCGGCTTCAAAAAGTTTAAATAGTATTCAAAATACAATTTAAAATACACCGCTGCTAGCAATCACTTATCCTTGCTGGCGGAACAAATTAAAGCTTACAGAAATACTAATTTGCAACTTTGCCACTTTCCTAATTCGCCCCCGCATCCTCCTCATCCTCTCCCCACCAAGACGAACTGAAAGCAATTTTTTCTCCATCTTCTCAAATTGTACTCTGCACGCATCACACCCATACATCTCTATCGAGTCTCTACCATGCTCGGAGAAAAGATCTACAGAGATAAAGGATTAGGAAAGGGATGCTTGATTGCGGAACTATAATGTTAGATATATAGCGTATAAAGCGGGGCACGCGGGGGATATTCATGTGTATTTAAATGTGTAAGTACGTAGGTCTACGGATTTGCGTGGAAAATCGGCCGCGGTGAGAATCAGTCCGCGTACGTTCCTACCTACGTATGTACTACAAGTCTACGTGCCTACGTGTGTGTGAATGTATTTGAGTATGAGGAAAATCAATATCACCGCGGTGGATCCTACGTGTGTGTGTGTGACTGTGTGCGCCTGTGTGTAGATTTCTCTGTCAAATTCATTTCACTATTCATCTTACAGTATGTACATAAAGTCTGTCCCCAGGTCCGCTCAAATACGGGTAAAATAGCACCAAGCTTTCTGTGTGTGTGTTGTAAACGTGTGTTTGTGTGTATGTTGTAAACGCGCGTGTGTTGTGAGCATGTGTGTGTGTGTGTGTTGTAAAGGTATGTGTGTGTGCCTCCACCAAGTCCACAACTGCCCGCTCCCATCCCGCTTTCCCCTGTTGGTGGTGGTGCTGCTGCTGTTACTCTCCAGGAAGAGTTCCATATAATCCCGAATCCCACATGCACTCTCAGCCAGCATACAGCCATAGCCATACAGGTATATACATCCACGACAGTACTTCTAGGAAATCCTCTATATGTATGTACACGTGTGTGTGTGTCTGTCCCCTTGCACTGGCTATAGACTCATCGCGCCTATATACACGGTTAAGACTACTGTACGCCCGAGTATTCGGTTTCGGTGGGAACACCAGCAGCAAACACGGGCATCCCACTACCACTACCACCTATACCCACCCACAGGTATATGCATATAATACATGTAACCCACGAAAACTATGTACACAGGATCCTTCGGCTAGTCCCACTCGGCTCCTGACGGGAATTCGGGTTGGGTTCGACACCCCTCGTGTCTCCACTCACCTCCTTCCATTCTGTAAAACAATTAAAGTGGTAACATTTATTATTTAAACATATTTCTTCCAAAAGTTTTTTTCCTCCAAAAATTCCCTCCCCCCGCAAAAACAGAGGCTAGTGAAACCTTGGTTCATCATCACAGCTCGGATCTGGAGCTCATCCTCAGCCTAATAAGATGATGAAGAAGAAGAAGATTCCCACATCAACCTGGAGGAACTGCTGAGAGGAAGATGGACTTGTGTGTGTGCGTGTGTGTGCAGTAGTGCTAGTGTGTCAAGGATGAAATGATGGTGAATTCCGCTACGCAGCATCTTGAACCCAAGAGGAGGGGTTGTAGCCGTGGTAATCTTGAGGAAATTTTAAACACTGTGCATACATTTGATCAATTTCGAGTGGAAAATATGTGATTTGCAAAGCTTGGGAATGGAATGAAGCATAGTCATGTACCAAGTGGTGGAAGAGGTGGAGATTTTGTGAGTTTTGTGGGGACATGTTACAATACATGACGAATAAAATGGATCATTCAAATCATTTATGAAAGTGTGGATCCAGGTCATATCCAAGACCTGTGACGACACATTGGACAACGGACGAGTTTGAATCTCTTGAGTGGAAAAGAAGAGGAGGAGGAGGAGGTGGTGGAAGACGAGAAAAAGAAGAGGAGGAGGAGGAGGATGAAGGCTTCAGATGAGGAGGAATACGGAAGTTTTTATGCTCAACGGTCATCTTCGTCAGGGGGTCCGAATAGTCGGTACAATGGGAGGTACCGGGAATATTCCCCGAGCCGTGGACATCACCAGGCCGTGGTGGCAGCCGCCTCGTCCAGTAATCTAGTCGGGGATCCGTCACCGTACCAAATCCCGCAGGGAGCAGCGGCGGCCAGTAGGTCGTATAATCGAACCCCCCCTTACGGGGCGACGACGGGCCGGAATATCCTGGAATATGCCCCACCGCCCTGCTGCCATCAATTCTATCACCCCCCACCCCCGCCCGTCCCCCTGCATCCATCCCCGTCCCACTTTAATACGATCCCCCACCCCCCACTGCAGTACAGGTGATTACGTGTGGATGGTCGGCGGATATTGGCGTACAGTGTGTGTGGTAATTGAGGGACGCAGTTGCGTGAAAAATAGAGCTATTTTGTAACTATTGAATTTTATTTTGAAAAATACTTAAACTCTGAAAACGTTAAATGTTAAAAACTGTAAAATTTTGAAAGGTTTTAAAAAATTTTAAAACAGTTTTTAAAATTGTGACACATTCTTTAAAATTTTGACAGATTTTTGAATTTTTGACACATTTTGAAGCATTTCTAAATTCTTTTGAACTATTTTTGAACATTAACATTATTCGAAATATTTGAAAAATCAAGCATTTTTGAAATTGAAAAATCTTTTGAACAACTTGAAGACTGATTTTGTAAAAATTTAAAAACTTGTAGAATTTAGGCTCAGAAATCAGTTCATTTTCAGTAAAATGTAGGTTAAATATGGGTGAAAAACAAGGGCGCATCCTTTTGAAACATGCGCTCGTAAGTGTGGATTGATGGAATGAAATTGATTATTGATGCAAAAATTGATGAATGATGTTTTGAAAGAAAGAAATTTATTGACATTTGATATGATTTAAAATTGTTTATGAGTAACTTCACAAGGTTTCGACCAAAATGGGATTTACAGTCTCAAATGTTTAAAAAGTGGTGACCAAACGATTCCTTTCGACACATATGACATATATCTCCCTATATCTCTGATACCAGTGGTATATTTGGAAAGTACTCGTTGAAAGGAATCGTTTGGTCACCACTTTTTAGACATTTGAGACTATAAATCCCATTTTGGTCGAAACATCGTGAAGTTACTCATATATAATTGAAAACGACAGGGACGTCCCGGCTTGCGCCACCCTCAACCGCTCCTGCTACGGCAATCGGCGCGGGGGGACTCCATACTCCAACTATTACACATCAGAATCGCCCTATGGGGATCCTCGCAGTGATATTTACTACACGTCAACGCTGACCCGCCACCCCACGCGCCATTCCTCCGCCTCCGCCTCCTCGCGCGGCTACAGTTCTGAAGGGCCGGATGCGAGCAAGATCTACGAGTCCCCCCAGTCCTACCATAGTCACCACCACCCCACCCAGCAGCACCACGCCCAGTCCCATCACCCACCACCACACACCAGCCATAGCCACCACCACCAAAGTTCAAATTCAAACTCGTCCAGCAGTAGCAGCGCCGTGGCCGCCGCCATCGGCGCCTCGCGGACGCCGAACTATGGCACGATTGGACCCAGTCTGGGCATCGGGGTTGGAGGGCTCAGTGGGGGGACCAGTGGGGGCGGTGGAAACAATTGTCAAGGCTCCCTTCTGCGCCTCGACGAGCCCCGGATCTATTCCTCATCGGCGCTCCAACTTGGCTCCGCCAACAATCCCGGCAGCGCCGCGGCCGCGGCCGCCGCAAATACCTCGCTCCAAAGAGCCAATTCCCCGCAACATTTCATAGATAGATCCATTTCCCTCATTAGGTTAGATAATAGTGCAAATAGTGGTGGAACAAGTAACAATGGGGTATCGAGTGTGGGCGCGGAGGGCGGCGCGGGTTTGGGTAGTTCATCAATATCCGCCGCGGCGGCGGGGTCGTGCGCTCAACCGCGACTGGATCGATTTAAGTAAGTTTTATCTCAGAGGATGAGTAAGTGCTGAACATTTCAGTGCTGACCTCAAATTTTATGGATTTCCAGGATTAAATTTACCAATGACATGTCGGGTCAACATCCGGGTCAGCAGCAAGGTCAACAGCAACAACCTAGCAGTTCTACCCTTTTGAGTTCCACACTGACAAAAACAATGGTGGAGTTGGGCGGAAGCGGGGAGCCGCTCGGTAGCGGGATTCCGGGCGCGAAACCCAAATTTAAACCGCCCATTATCGAAGTCCCCCCGAAACCCCCGGTGGAAATGTCGGACAAGGCCGTAATGACCTCTCAACTCCCCGAGCAGTGGTCACTCCTCAGCTCGGGCTCGGAGGGGCGCCGGATTTCCATTGGCGCGACGAGTCCATTGGGCAATTCCCCACCGCCGGCGCCCACGCTCGCCGGCGGCGTCCCGGATCTTCTTCCATCCTGTGTCGTTCGCCAGAGCGATTATGCCAGTAATCCATGGTAATTTCACCGATGTTTTTCCTCATTTTTACAATTTTCCAAGTGCCTGGACCCTTTGAGGTCAAGTGTTGACCTAAATAGTCAACGCTTGACCCAAAAGTTCAAGCTGTACCAAATATAGGTTTCAATTCATTCCAAACCTCCAACTCGGACCTGGATGCTATGCTATGATAGCCATTTACCGCTCACAAGTTTAAATAATTTGGAAAAAAGGCGGTAATCCAAGGAAATCTCAATGGGCCCTTAAAGTGTATGACAATTTTTAGGGATTTAAAAAAACAGTGCTTGAACCCAAATCCAATCAAAAGAGTGGCGGAACTTTCAAAATTTCAAGTAGCGGCAATTTTCAATTTTACTTTTGCAAACTCAAGCTTGAATTCTCAGGGTCGCAGCGACAGTGTGCAGTGTTTTGGGTTTGATTTTCCATAAAATTTGACCGTTTTTTCCTTCAAAGTTCCAATCAAATTTGGCAGGTCAACTACGGAGTGACACATTTGCAGTGACCCTTCGGGGGTCACAGGTTTTTAAACCGCCATAGATTTGACTTTTTTTAAACCAGAGCATAGTAAATGCTCAGTGAAATCGGGTGAAAATAAAGCGGGATTTTCATAGGACGAAAAGCTGCAAAAATGAGTGAATTCCCGTGGGATTTTCATTGGGCAAATAGCCACCAAAAATTAGTGTAATTGTGCGGGATTTTCATATCGGAAAACCACAAAAATTAGTGAAATTCCGCGGGATTTTCATATTGGAAAAACCACCAAAATTAGTGAAATTCCGCGGGATTTTCATATCGAAAAACCACAAAAATTAGCGAAATTCTGCGGGATTTTCGTAGGTGATATAGCCACAAATATTAGTTCAATTCCACGGGATTTTCGTAGGAGATAAAGCCACAAATGTTAGTTAAATTCCACGGGATTTTCGTAGGACAAGACATAAGCCCACGACCCACGACAAATCGTCAAAATCAGCATGATTTTCGTAGCACAAAAAGCTGCACAAGGCAGTGCAAATCCGCGGTTTTTTTCATATGAGAAAACAGCATAATTCCGTGGTTTTTTTAATTGTGAAACCCACCCGGATCTCCTCCGGTGGTTCAAAATGAGTGCCAGTGCCAAATATACAGTTATCCCGAGCGAAGATGATGTCATACTCTTGAGCGTGACGTCGTCCGGGGACTCCTCACCCGTCAAATCCGCATCCTTGACCCCCGCTAATGGAGATGTCATTGCTGCTGATGATGGTGTTGAAAAAAATGACATTACTCCCGACAGGCGGAGTCATGCCGGAAATAATCTTCCATCCCCGCGCCGCAGCTACCTCAACAGCGGCAGCAATGTGAACACGGGCGGACCGAGCAGCTCCTCCAACCCTGGAAGTAGTCGGGCGGCCGCGAAAAACAATAGTGGCGGCGGTGGTGGTGGTGGCGCCGGCTGCCACAATTATCATAATCCCTACGAGCCCAAACCATCCCGCTGGAGCCTCATCCGCAAGTACATTCGCGGGGAGACCAAAACATTTTTCGGGCTCGAAGGTGGGGAGGACCTGAAGGACGAGTGGTTGTCACGTCGGAAGCGCTTCGCCTCCCGCCGATATTCCGAGCGCAATGTGGACTCCATGCCGCCGCCGAGTCCTTACCAACCCACCCCAGGCCATCATCACGGCCCAGCTCATGACCAGGTGGATGCCCGAGCTTCAGTGGACCATCGGATGGCCTCATCCTCATCCAGAGGAGCCCGGAGTCGTAGGACGAGGAAGAAGGATCATGTTTTGATCATCTACTGGAATTTAATACGATGGCTCTTTTGGGTGACCTTGCACAAATTATTGGCGCTAAATTACTTTACTGAGATTTTGAAAGTTTGTGGGAGTTAATTGTTTTGCTATATGATTTTTATGTCACAGTCTTTGCGCTTTGGTCGGGCAGGGCAGAGGGTCGCAGCCGGGGCGGGATGTGGCTCGGATACTAATCCAGGATCCGGTTCCACCAGCCCGGGTCGCGTCCCGCTCGATAGTCAAATGGCTCGTGATAGAACGAAAAGTCGATCAATCAGTCCCAATACACTCGCCGAAATCCCACCAAATGTGACCATCTCACCGCAGGAATTGTTCTTCGATGATCTCGACGATAATCATCGCAACTCTATGCAGCATCTTCAACCTCCAGGGTGAGTTTCAAACTTTTTACTGGGTTTCCCGCCCGGAAATTTCAAATTTATAGTTGCAAAAAAAGTTGATGGTTTGACAATTTTTGAAGTTGATTTTTGAATGTCTGGCAAGATTTAATAATTTATTGGAGGTTTACCAGTTATTTTCCCGCTCAGGAAATTTTAATTTCGTTGCGGATAAGTTGGTGGTTTGGCAATTTTGAAGTTAATTGGTGAATGTTTCTGGCAAGATTTGATAATTTTGAAGTTTTCTGGGAATTTCCCCGCTCGGAAAATTCAAATTGAGTTGTGGGAAAGTCGGTGGGCTGACAATTTTCCAAGTTGATTTGTGAATGTCGGGCAAGATCACGTAGTTTTGTGCAAGATTTGACACTTTTGTGCAAGTTTTGTTAATTTCACACATTTTCTGATATTTCATGCAATTTTTAACAATTTTATGCAATTTTTGACAATTTTATGCAATTCTTGACAAATTTATGCAATTCTTGACAAATTTATACAATTTTTGACAATTTTATGCAATTTTTGACAATTTTATGCAATTCTTGACAAATTTATGCAATTCTTGACAAATTTATACAATTTTTGACAAATTTATGCAATTCTTGACAAATTTATACAATTTTTGACAAATTTATGCCATGTTTGACAAATTTATGCAATTTTTGACAAATTTATGCAATTTTTGACAAATTTATGCAATTTTTGACAAATTTATGCAATTTTTGACAAATTTATGCAATTTTTAACAAATTCGTGCGTTTGAAAAATTCAAACTGGATTTGGGGACTTCGAACATGATGTAAGAATTTGAAATGTAAATTTTCAGACGCGGACTTCATTGGAGAATCGCTAGTCGACCTTACTCATCGGCCGCGAACGGCCTGCACAGCTCGTACCGCATTTCCTCACAGCTACTAAGTAAAGTTTTAGATAATTCGGAGCGGCAGCAGTACCGACAGGCCATCCGTCAGCCCACGAGCACCGTGTCCAAATTAGCGCTAATAGACGAATACGAAGATTTCCGCCCTTATTTTACTTACTGGGTGACGATAG
The DNA here is from genome assembly GCA_009870155.1 of Pseudobourletiella spinata. Lineage (NCBI taxonomy): Eukaryota > Metazoa > Arthropoda > Collembola > Symphypleona > Bourletiellidae > Pseudobourletiella > Pseudobourletiella spinata. The sequence goes on from WJFA01001851.1 coordinate 12,126, forward strand.
TTCACTGCGTCATTCTCATCACGACCATGATTACCTATGGGATTGCTCCCGTGGGGCTTGACCTCCACCGGAAATCCTCCTTGGTCCTGGTCACTTCCCTCTCACTCCAGCAGATGGAAATTATCCAGCCCGCCAATTTTTGGATTGGCCCATCAGCTGTGAGTGGATTTTTTACATTCTCAGTATTCACATTCTTTATTGAAATTAAATCAATCCTGAATCTGTCTAAACTTACTAATTTGTTTTGAATATTTTTGTTACTTCTCAGTCGGATTTGATACACTTGGGAGCGAAATTCTCGCCTTGCATGCGTCGGGATGAGGCCATTCATCGGCGCATCGTCGAGACGAGGGACCGGGAACGTCAAACAGCTTGCTGTATCCGCAACGACAACTCTGGCTGTGTACAATCTTCGAGGAATGAATGCTCTGTAAGTTATGCTTAGTCAATTCCGTGTGTTCCTTATTTTGTTAATTCTACATAAAATAAATAAATATGTATGACGAAATAATTTTCAAATTAAAAAAAAACGAAAAATATATATGGGAAAATCTACATGTTGAATTGTTATTGATTATCTTTGTATGCAGATCAAGGGAGTTAGCAGATCTGTAAGTGTATTCTCAGGGATGAGAATCAATTTTTATTAACATTTTCACACTACTGCCTTCGTGCCCAGTTGGCCAAGAATTGTCACTTGTAGTTGTAGTCTCGGTTATTAGGGTGTCTCACGTTGAATTGCATGGACATAGTGTCACCATTTTATGTTTTTATTAAATTATTTTAATATTAATTGCATCTTAATTTACTTATTTCGTAAATTTCATTTTTATTTTTTAAATGCCGTTGCGCCTGATTGTCGGTAATAATTAAGTAGTTGAGTGTTATATATTACAACACATAGTAATTTTTACCCTTTTTGGCCTGGCATGGTGGGAAATTTGAAATTTGAAACGGCGGGAGTAGATATGTTGATTTTGTGACTAAACCTCTTGAGACTGATCCCTGGAATTTTGTAGTCTATTCAGTCTTGTGTGTGATTTCATAAATAATTATAGTTTTTGAAACTTTAGATCGTGACCCTTAATCATTGACCTTGTGTAATTGGGCGCCAAATGTTAATATATTTTTCTCTGTCTGACTTGAAGGGACTCCTGTCCACCTGGAAAAAGTGGACTGGAGACGGTGGAGGGCGAATTTCCGGTTCCGTTTGTGGCTTGGATCCGAAGTGAGTTTTGGTGATTGGGATGATCAAATATTTTATATTTTAAATAAATAATTAATAAAACAAATACTTGTGTAGTATAATTTGTTTTGCAATTTACGTGTTTATATTCTGAAATGTTTTTTGAAATTTTGAATGCTTTTTGTGTGATATCTTTTTGAAATTTTGAAGGCTTGTATTGTGTTATTGTTTTGAAATTGTGAATGCTTGCAATGAATTATTTTTTTATGCTTAAAATGTTAAGTGTGTGAATTTTTACATATTTTTTTTGACAAAGATGAAAAAATGGAGGTAGTAACCAAAGCCGTTTGATCCGGTTTTAAATGTGCAGGTTCTGCGAAGCCCCGGCGTCCGTCGCACCCTACGAATGGCCGGATGACATCACCAAGTGGCCGATATGTCGAAAAACGCGCGGTTTGAGTGGGATGTCAACTAAGGATAAGACAGCGGAGCACATGGTAAGGGATTCTTCCCAAAATTTTGAATTTGACGACTATTTTTTCTAAATGGATGAGATGAATTTCCGGAATGACAAATTGCAATTGATTTTTCCGTTTTTCCCAGGTTTGTGAAGTGATAGGACACCCTTGTTGCATTGGAATACACGCCAAATGCGTAATTACGACGAGAGAGTATTGTAGATTTGTCAACGGTTATTTCCACGAAGAAGCCTCACTCTGCTCCCAGGTTAATTGTCTTCAGGTGAGTACTTGATCAAAATTTCCGGTCACTCCCAAAATTCAGAAAAATTTTTCAGGAAAACTGATTTATTGTAATGTAATGTGAATGTAATTCGTATGTGGCCGACTTTTGTAATTTTTTTAAAAATGTTTTTCATTTTTCTTTTGGTTTGATATAGGATGTCTGTGGAATGTTCCCCTTCCTCAATAGTGAGCAACCCGACCAATTTTATCGTCTCGTATCATCTCTGTTCCTCCATGCGGGCTTGGGACACTTCTTTTTTACTTTCTTATTCCATTTTTTCATCCTGAGAGATTTGGAGAAGCTCGCGGGACCGCTGCGCATTGCTATAATCTACTTTGGTTCCGGCATTGCCGGCAATTTGGCATCAGTCCTTCTTGAACCACATCGTGCCGAGGTATGTTAATATTCATATTTTTTTTTAATATTTATTGTGAGTAGATTAATGATTAATACATAGTAAATGAGTAATGCATCAAGTATAAATAAATGCTAACAAACAATAATTCATGTAAAATGTAAGTATGAAATAAATATTTAAAAAGATAAATAAAAAAATTAATAATAAAAATGTGTCAAAAAATAATTAAATAATGACTATGAAATAAACATACAAAAAGTAATAAATAAATGTGAAAAATCTAAGAAAATAAAAGAAAATTCTTCAAAATTATAAGAGAGTCATAAATAAATACTAAAAGTAATACAGTTGGATCAGGTCATATCAGTGGCCCATTCTGAGAAATAAGAAGCTAATACTTTTTTATTTATTAATTTTTTCCCCATCCAGGTGGGTCCGGGTGGTGCACAGTACGGTTTGATCGGTTGCCTTCTCGTGGAACTGCTTCACATGTGGGGGATGCTGCGCCGACCGTGGCAAGCACTTGGGAAAATGCTCCTTGTCATGACTGTTTTTTTCCTCTTGGGATTCCTTCCGTGGGTGGACAACTTTGCACACATAACCGGCTTCCTAGTAGGATTCTTCTTATCCCACTCTATAATGCCTTACGTTTCCTTTGGAAAATATTCTGCTTACAGGTGAGAGAGTCTTACATTTTAAAAAATCAACCAACAAAAAAATCCTCTATACTATCTTTTTCAATTTTCTCAAATCATATCTGATCACATGAACTAATGTTTTTTCCCCTTTTCTTGTATCTTCTTTTTTACAGAAAAAGGCTGGAAGTCGGTGTTTCAATCGCCATCTTCTTTACCATACTCATCACGCTCATGGTTGTTTTTTACGCGGGATTCGGAGACTGTGAAATTTGCAAGCTACTTAATTGCCTCCCCTTGACAAATGACTTTTGCGCAGAGCAAGACATTGATTTTAAACCCTCGGGAGGGGGGATTAACCTAATTACGTGAAACTTGAAGAAACTAATAATAATAACGTTTACTATTATTTCTATTATTGTTACCCAGCGGATCCAGTTTTTCCATAGAGACAGATCAGACGGAGAGCATTATCTTTTCCTGCTTCAGTAGACTGCACCCACTAGAACACATGACAACAATACAGCAACAACAATAACAATGCACCACAGACAGATGCGGAAGTCATTCCTTCGCGGAATCTGTCCTTCCTATCCTGAAATAATCAGTCAAGAGTGGAAGAAGAAAATGACGAAGATGATGACGACAAGTGTGAAGATGAGGATAAACGAAGATGCACTGTGGATGTCCTTCCGTAGTGATGTAGAATAGGCACAGCAGCTGCTTGGAGATCTAAACTGTTTTATCATATTTCTGTATAATCATGATCATTATGTATATATGTGTATATATATATACATATATATATATGCATTTGAAAATCATTTCATATATGTATATAAAAATCCCGTATTTTCTGAAGCTTAGCAAATTTTTGGCACTAGCGACAGACGGCAAATTTAAATGATTATTATCATTATTATTTTTGTTATTATTAATAACGCTATCGTTCCTCTTATTATTATGGTTGTTATTATTGAAAATAATATTGTTATTCCCGTTATTATTATTATTATTATTATTATTAATACTAACATTATTCTTATTGATTTTCAGGTTAATTTATACATGACGACGACCCTGTTGTGAGTGGAATATGTTATGCAAAAAAATGTAGGGCTGGAACGTCAAGTTGTGATAACTCAACTCATGTGTTCCTCCTACCAACGTTCATGCTAATAGTAATATTATGATGACAAGATGGAGAACGCATGTTGCGTCGTGTGCGTGTGTGTGTAAAAAACAAGTGATTTTTTGTGTACGTTTCCGTGCTTCCCACCCACACACCGAAAACACAGACAAACGGATGCATTCTTCTGTTTTGATTTTGTTGTGCCAGACACAAATATACTGTTATCAATATACAATGATTATAATAATAATATTTGTTATTGTTGTTATGACAACCTGGGTTCCGTTTGACAAGAACAGATTTTTACGTCTTTGATACCTACAATTTATCTACGACGAGGTCCCTGTTTAATTTCAAGTGTACAAATATTAATATATAAATATTTATGTAAATGTGATAGGGTAGTTCATCCTTGTTTGTTTATTATTATGGTTATTATTATTATTTTGTTATTATTACGGTTATTATTTCCACGGTTATTGAAGCGTACTTCGAATATAATATTATACTACTACTACTACTGGTAAAGAGAACACGTGAATTTCTCGTTAAATTGTCGTCAACAAATCCATTCATTCATACTACTGAATAAAAAACCGAGTTTGTGAACGCCACTATATTTACTTGAATTTTCTTTTGAATTTTTACTTGAATATCTTTCTTTGGGGAAGCTGGGTCAACTTTTTTGTGAGTGGTTTTGAACTTTGATCTGTTAAAGAGTTGTAACCCGACAGTTTCCAGAGCTGCCCGATCCCGTCGGGTTTGGCCGTATTATTCGAAGAGCTAAAATTAGGGAGGTCTCTAACACCCCCCCCCCTGTACGTTTTTGGAACAAATTTATTTTAACAGGCGTGGGTACATTGACCTGATACCCTTACACGAATTTTTACGACGACATCACCTAACTAAACTTGAGGGAGTACTCTGCTTGACTCCGACCAACCGTGTGCGGCACTCCCCCGTTTTGAATTCGGGCTGATCATTTCAAAACGTTGTCTGTCCGGTCGAACCTGTCTAGCAGGACATGCGCTCTCAAATCCGATTCGGTGATTTCTCATTAAATTCGGTATAATTATGTTGCGCCACCGTAAATGTATCTTACTGGCACTGAGGTAATGAGACCAGGATTTCTAGAAATACAATTTTAGGAGAGCTCCAAAAACGGTCTCGTAACACTGGAAAATGTGAGAAAGGTTTTGGACACCTCCGCTAGTGCAAGTTGTCAATCCTGCATTCTATTTTCAAAATATGTTCCATATTTGTAACGGAGATCCCCTTCGAGATTTGTACCAACGAGGATATCCAAATACTTGTCCCTCTTTGAAGCAACAAAGGTCACCCCCTCTCCGCCGTCCGGAGCTGCTATAATCAGTACGTGGAGCAGTAGGGGGTTGTCACATGTCCGAAGTAGAAACCGGCCGAAGGTCAGTGGGGCAGCTAGTATGACAGACTGAAGGGAGGCAGGACATCCCCCGAACCGGGCAAGGAGGGGGCTTTTCACATGCATCCATATCAAGGAGGGGATAGGGGGAGGGTCTGCGTCTGATCACGGTGCATTATAAAGACAGCAAGCTAATGCACATGTATGATAATATAATGTAAATTTCGATATATGTGAATAGCCCGAGGATGTCCGTCAGTGATGTCGGGCCGTGTGCTATGATGAATGTTATGCCTATGACATGTTATGCAAGGTATTCAGCGTCCATTCCTAAGATGCCAATACCTTCCTACAAGAGATTCAATACCACAGGATCAGAGCCAGTTGTGGCTTAATAAAGCTAGAGAGTAGACGTATCCCTGAGTGTCTTCCTTAGCATCAGAGTTACTCTCGCATACACTGTATCCCTACAGTGGCAATAACAGCACATGGTGGCAGCGTAGTGAAGATCACGCCCTATGAACTAACTCAGTACCGGTTCTCGTGCAGTGATTCCCAGGTGCAAAAGTGACCATGACTTCTTCCGGTGGCCCAACTTCAGCCCAGCCGGATCGCCTCCACATAACCCCTCCGCAACCCTACTCCTTTGAACCCAAAGAGTGGCCAACGTGGAGGAGGCGGTGGGAGCATTACTATTCCCTGGCGAAACTGGCCCAAGAAGCCGAAGAATTCCGCATACACGCCCTTACGTACTTTATGGGACAGCGGGCAGATGAAATCCCTGCGTCGTTCCAGCTCTCCGCCGCACACGCGAAGGATTACGGGAAGGTCATCGATGCCTTTGACAAACACTTCGTGGGTAGTCGCAACGTGATCTATGAGAGAGCCATGTTCGGATCCCGAAATCAGATGGAAGGGGAATCTATCGAACAATTTGCGACGGCGCTCCATACCCTCTCCGAACATTGTGACTATGGTGGTCTACGGGACAGCCTGGTGCGGGATCGCCTCATTCTGGGACTCCGCGACCGCAAACTCAGCGAGAAGCTTATGCTCACCGAGAAGTTGGACCTGCCCAAAGCC
>WJFA01001852.1:0-18642 GCA_009870155.1 Pseudobourletiella spinata
CGAAAATTTTGGTTGTATTAGACCACTGAAATGCCTAAATTGACTGACTTCAAAATCGGTTTTTCGAATTTCTCCGGAACTGCCCAGCCGATTTTGATAAATTTGGTCTTTTCTGAAAGATAATTAAATTTTCTAGGATGAGTCTTTTTAGTTTTTGAAAATCTGTTGCAGTTGCAGAGATATGGGAATTTCAAAATTTTGGAATGAAATTTTGAGTTGAAATTTTTCGAAATTCGAAAAACTAAAACTGCATTTTTTAGACAATTTAATTATCTATCAAACAAAAAAAAAGTTTTTGAAAATCGGCTGGAAATTGCCCGAGATAAAAATTTCCCAAAAAATCAGACATTTTACCCCATATCTCTGGTACCAGTGGTCACAGATCGGTACCAGTGGTATATTCTTATATTACTCGCCGAGACGAATCGTTTGGTACCGAAGTTTCCAAAATTCGAGAGTAGTTGTCAACTTTTGGTCGAAACCTCGTGAAGTTACTCGCTACATTCTTATTTCCTTTCCAATTTTCTTTTCTCTTTCTCGTTCTTACGAGCATTTAGAGTATCAGCGTTCGAATTCGCAAGTCTCACTGAATTCCTAATTCCGAAGCACTTTCTCATTCCTAAACCTCACTTAGCATTTATAGCTTATGAATTTCAAATTTGCTAAATCGCATTCCTAATTCTCATTCTCCGGACTCTAAATCCAGCATAAATGACCAGTTCGCTTTCTCATTCTCATTCTCAATTCTAAATGACCGTAAGAAAGTCACGAATTCGTAAGAATGAGAATTAGGGGAATTCCAAATCACATTCTCATGACTCTAAACCCAGCATTAGTTGCCACCTGCTCAGACGTTGACCCCTTCCTTTCAGCCTACTCATACGTTATGCCTTTCCTTCATCACTATATGTTGAACGCACACATGTCATGCCTTCCTACTGCCTATCCTTTTCGCGCGTGATTTTACTTCGCCTTCCTACTTCCCAGCCTATTTTAAGGCCTACTTTGTAGGAAGGCGCCCATGTCTGACTCCATCTAGTTTTCAGGGTAACTCGAAGTTCTTACCGAGCCGTTTGGTACACTTGCTCGTCCGGCCATGTGGGACGGAGTTGTTGGACTTCATCTGCCAGCCGGTTATGCTCTCTCAAAAGTACTAAATAGAATTTTGAATCTGGAAAAATATGCTGATGATTTTCTAGCTGATGAAATTACTCTACTTACATGTGTGCATCACTGTCAGACCCGGCATCTCGTTCACACGCTCATCTCCTGCTGCGTAAACTCCCATTATCTCAGTTTCCTCGCCAATCTCGTGTTCGATGGATTCAATCGAAGGTAGAAAGTCATTATTGGCTGAATTAGTCTTCAGGCGACCTAATGAATGAGATCTCGCAGTTAAAATGTTAAATCTTTTGAATTATCTGCTTTTGAATTGATCTGATTATACCTCCTTGATGGGAACGCAAATAATCGGCCCGATGATTGTCCGACCCGTACAACTGAGAGGCGTCCACGAAGGCCGTCAAACTGTTCATCTGCTCTCGAATTCCATAGGTGCCTGCGTTCAGTGCGCATAAAATTGGTTAGCCTGGAAATGATAGGCTATGTGTCTTTTTTGCTTTGGTTACCTGGGAAACAGTACGCAGTAGATCGAGTGAAGTCTAGACAAGTTTCACCAAATGTGGAGTAGAAGGAGTCGTTGCTTGGAACTAGAATGTCCAAACAGTCAGCGTGGATTTCTCCTGTCGTGCAACATTGTCGATCTGTAACGAGTTGTTAGCTTTACCGCATCGGTACGTTGTGAACAGTAAGTCAGATGTTTATGAGGTTATTCACCAGATTCCGGAGTAAGGGTCATGTCATGATCAAGAAACTGGCCGAATTGAGGAACCATATTGGTGAGAGCAGCATCAGGACTGATGAGATCGGGGTGAATGGTGGTACTGACCAGTCTTGGATTTGGAAGGACTGAATTGATTCCTCCGCGGGGCTCATTAAAACCTGCAGGATACCAAAGTGGCGGTTTTTGTTACCATTTGAAGACTTATCCTACATGTTTTCATTCAAGTGTTCTCATGTCCGAACTTACCGTCATGGTACGCAGCCGGGACCAGTCGGACGAGCGGAGTGAATGCTGTACCCCAGTACGGATTCTGGTAGTTGTTGCACGTTCCATCGATGGATCGGTACCTCGAACTACCGTCACAGACCTTGTTCTTGTTCGTGCAGCTCTCAGGAAGCTTAGCCTCTTTGATTACAGCTTGTAGTGATATCCGGAAGTCCTTTCCTTGCCTAAATAAAAAAGTTAACGTGCATTTTGAGTTAGGGGGACATTTTTTTCGAATAATAAAATGTACTATGTGAAATGTGTTTCCTAACGCGACTAGGGACTCTAATTTTTGGATGTTAGCATTGCTGGCATCCCCAATGGCGTTGGACTTTTTCGTCGACTTCTTGTACAAATGGCGACGACCATGTTGGCGTACACCTGGATGACCCTATAAGAGTAAGATTATTTTTAGGGATTTGAGAGGGGCAGCTGGAGTAGAAGAGTAGAAACTTACATCGGAGTAAGAAAGTTCCTCGTGGCAAACTAAGGCCACAAGGGCGAGAATAACTAGTGCCGATTTTGATCTGTAACAGAAGCAAAATGTATTTTTCCAATGGCAATGTTAATTTCGTTTTTAAAATTAATTTTAAATTAAATGTAATTACGGCATGATGCTTTTTAATTGATCGAGACTTTTGTATTTCGGGTAGTCTCTGCTCCTGTGATTTTTTGTTGATTGTAATGCTTGTTGGACGAAATCAGAGCTCTATTTATTTATACGAGGATCGGAAACGCAAAGATGCGATAAATGGAGGCGTCACGGCAGCATCATTCCCTCGGAGCTGCCACTCATGATCCGCCTGATTATACCCCATCTGGGTAGTAAATACACTTGACTGTGGATGATGGGACAACCAGATTTAGTTGTTCGTTAGGGCAGTACGTTGATCCTTTTCCAAAGTAGTAGTGTCGGATGCGGGCGTGTTGACTGTTATCAGATTTAACTATTCTTCATGCAGTATATCGACGGCTAAACTACAAATTTAAACATTTGATTTTCCGGTCAGATGCGAAGTTTAACCATCGACAACTCTTAAAATTTCTAAAAGGAAAATTTTACTGTATCCATCTCGGACTATTAACTGCGGGGTTGCGGCCGTCGGGGGAAGTACGAATTTAGCAATCAAGTGTAGTGCATTTGTATTCAAAATCATTATTCAATAATCAAACAAGTCCATTCGCATTAAAATGTCCTTTTTAGTGGTTTTTTTCCGGTTGGTGGAGTTGATTTGCGGATGCGGATAACTTTGTTCAAACAAAAAGTGGATGGATTAAAATTTGCAACCGACGACAAAATCAAATGTTAAAGGGAGCAGCTTACCCGTCGATAAACTGCTTTAAAATGCGTCATTTTCGTAGCAATCGAATCAGTTGACTAGTTGCGCTGGACAAAGTAAGTTCGATATGAAAGATTTTGGGTTCTGTGGTTTGGCTTTTACGAAGAGGCTTTTATCAGAAAAGGTTTGGCTTTCGGTCTTGGTGTCTGTCGCTCAGTCACACACGCTCGCTCTTACACCGGATAATTAAACCGGAATAAACAGGATTTATTAGTTGTTGACAACATTGGTGATTTGATGCATCAACATAGTTCCATGCCGCATCCATCCTGTGCTTGTCGGTAGCTCTTGACCAATATGCTGACCAATCATAATACAATTTTATTGTGTGATGCTATACTCGTGACTCTAAACGCTATTGCTCTATTACTCTTTGCCAATCTGTGCAACCCGTGGCATCGCCATGGCTTACATCTTTGCCATATGGCTGAGTTGACATCCTCAATAATAACAATTTCCGTTTTACTCATCTTCTCTTCTGCTAGGGTCTACATCGGTATTTCCTGGTTTCCTAATGATACTCCTTGTAGCCCTTTAGAATGATTAATTTTGGAGTAGCTAGACCCAGCAAACTGAAGTCCTTCTGTCAAACCTATTATTGAAATCTAACTTTGAGTTTATCAATAATGGGTAAATACTCAAGGGTTATTTCATACAAAAACGACATGGTTTGTGCATAATGGTGATGAATTTTCGAATCTTTCCCAAAACATGGCTGTATCATGGAGTAATAGGCATTCCACAACTTAGTCCAGGTGACCGTTCATTCCGACGGGAAATATGAAATATTTTAGGCTGCGACGGAGAAAAACGCATAGCTCACGAACCCCTCAACCAATTTGAAATTGAAATCAATTCAGAATTTCCAAATTGTTTAACTTCCCTTCAAAATTTTGATAGAAGTCTGTCAATTACGCCAAAAACCTGGAAGAGGGTCCTAGATAATTCAATTCTCTATCTTCTAAAACAGACATAACTCAAATCAGTCCACCGGTCAGCAATTTATGTACTCTTCGCTGAGGGACTATGGCAGCGTTCGTACTTCACATTCACATTTATAGTACCGCGGCGAATAGTGCATAAATCACTGAACAGTAGACTGATTTGAATCATGTCTGTTTCAGAAGATAGAGAATTGAATTGAATTTTATTTAGAAATTTTCAAATCTGTGGTTTGAAATTTTGAGAAAACCCAAACATGTTTTTACAAAACTCTGAGTAATGACCCTAGAGAATTTAATTCTGTATCTTTTAAAACAAATTTGAATCAATTTGGTTGAGGGGTTCGTGAGTTATGCGTTTTCTCCGTGTACAAGATACAAATACAAGATGCTGGAATCAGAAACAGTAGATAAGAACTCAAGAACTCGACGCGTTGGTCAGGTACAGACTGCTTGGATTCCGCTTTCGTGCGATTTCCGCATGTTCCAACTTCCAACTACTCAAGTGTTTTGAGTGGGTTTGTTAGATGATGTATTTCGGGTGTCAAAATTGTTCGTCAGAGGTTAGTTTGTAGCACTCGTGCAGTGTTTGTATGGAAGGTGTTTCATGTATGAGTGAAACCCTTTGATTAGATTCATGTATTTATTATTACCTGTGATGAGCAGGTGTTGGGAATGGACTGTCCAGCGATGGAGTGAAGCGATGTAGCGCCTCTACTGATGGTTGGATCGGTTGTATTTCTTTTGGAGGTACGGTTGTGTCAGGAATGGGTTCCATGTACTTTCTGAGCGGAGATGACCAGGAGGAAGTGGGTGAAATCTGCGGATTAAGGAGGGTTTCTGTTGCCGGCGCTCTACTATTTTCTTATTTCGTGATGGGACAGAGTATATGCGTGGATAGCGCGTTAGGTAATTTATGGACGCTACCTAATTGTATCTATGTAAAGAATTTTTCAGAATAATCTCTGTTTGTGCCAAAAGCCATTGAGATCTTTTACCAAACTCGATGGTTTTAGGATATCGATAAAGGTAAGGGGGATCCGTTGGGATATCAGTGCAATTTGAAGGTACGGGGTATTGACAACGTACAAAAATTGTTATCGATATAAATGGACGGTAACTTACACGTAAGTATACACATACATTGCACGATTTGTGTCCCCAGGATGGCGCTGGGACCTTGAAATTCCCCCAAAAGTTATCCGCGGATATCCGCAGATAACCGCAGTACCTATCCGTATCCGATCCGAAAACTTGCGGATAGGATAATGGTTCATCCGCATCCGACATTCCTGCATGCGGATCGGATAAACTATCATCCACAAACCGAGAAATCCGATCCGCATGGCGGTTATCCGCGAATTATCCGATCCGCTAGAATCCCTACCCTCAAATTTTGAAATTCCGTGAAAATTCATATTCACTACAGACACTCGAAATAGGCGTGTTGAGCTCTCTGGAGCCTATATTTATTGACTTTTAACCACAGTATCATTCAAAATTCGTAACTGAGCATTAGTTAACACCAATTACAGGATGACCCAAAACATTGTACCAAATAGGTTTACACTTCAGCACCTGAACACCTCATCCCAGACCAAACATTGTGGTCGTAATAAAGGTCTACGGCTTTGAGGTTTCTTATGTGGGTGCGTGCAAACCTTTTTGGCACGGCATGCACCAACGATAGGATTGATTGTTTTCTGCCATTGGTGCATGTAGCACAATTACTGCAACAAAGAAATTCGAAGGCTTATGAGAATTCTGCAGTTGTGCATGTGGAATGCTTTGAATGATGGCGTTGTCGCATGCGAATTTATTTGGTGCCACAAACCAAAGAATTCCAGAAACTTCAAAGTCCGTAATTGAATATTAGTTAAGACCAAAATGAGTAAATTTTAGGGTGACCCAACACAGTGCGCCAAAGTTTACACTAAATTATATGTACGCCTGATCCCAGATCAAAGATTGTGGTCGTAATGGAGGCATATGACTCAAGTTTCTGAAATGCTTTGGTTTTTGGCGTGGTTGCATATGGTGAAAGACTTGCACCAAATCAATTCGAATGCGCCAACACCATAAACCAAAGCAATCCATAAGTACAAACTGAAGACCTTCCTTAGAAACCCGCGAATTTATTTGGTTCCAAAATTGTGCAAATGATAAAGCAAAGAATTCCACATGCACCAATTCAAGAATCCGCACACAAAAATTTAATTAAATTTCGCTGATTATTATGGCTCACGCCGCCAGTTTGAGTCGCACTGCGAATCCTGAGATCACGGAGAAGGCTCTGTTGATGGAAATAAGGACAAAGTTGGCTCTTCACATCTCTCCACTGCTCCGTCCGTACACAACAGAATTGGAGTATGCATCAGCTTTGTATGATGTTGTGCAGGAAGGCCTCAGAGTAGGAAAGGAAACCTACCAGCAAAGATTGCCTCATCATCATCATCCACGTGTCATTTTCTCTCCCGCATCAATTAATCAGTCCCCCCAGATTCGGAAAACCTCAGTTGCACCTATTGCAACTTCAATAATCATTCAGTCAATGAGTGTCATAGTGGTGTCGTCCAGTAAATGAAATCTATTCAGACAGAATCTCACATGACATTCCAGTTAGATAATAACAACCTTTGTTATGCGGTCTGGGATGATCAGCATCAATTACAGAGAATCAGATCGTTCTTAAAAAAATCAGTCATCTACCACTCAGATTTTTAAGACCCTCGAGTCTTCAGTCACAGTCATTAATAATAAAAGTCCCATTTCATTAAAAGTATCGGTTCAAACTAATAGCGTTGCAACTGACGTTACGAGCATTCACTAAAAAATTCGCGTGACCGTGAACTTCCAGTCAGTTCAATCCCAGATATGCTCAGTCAAGATATTAGCAAAGCCGCAGAGGTCCTCAAAAACTCATCAGCCCTCATCTACTGTTTCATATGATTACATTCACGAGTTTGCTGAACTGTTTCCAACTTTTCTCCATGCAAAACGTATTCCCGATGGAGATTACATTTTCTATCCCCATTATAAGCACATTAATAATATTCGATTTTCCCCAGCAATAGTCAAGATCAAGAAGAGGCAGGCCTTGTATTATGTCATGAATTTGAGTAATAAGGATTTCATCCTTCCCAAGATAAGGAATATAGATAGTTTCAAGGTATGCAATCAAGTTACTTAAAAGCACAGAGGAGCATTTGCATTCCATGACCACGAATTGGGTAAGATTTGAGGTTACAAGGTGAACATAGACACCGGAAATCATCCTACAATACATGTCAAGCAGTGGCCACTATCTTTAGCTAAGGAGGATGAACTTGGTAGGCAAACAAGGGAAAACCTTGAACGCGATGTAGTTGAGCATTCCTATAGCCCGTATAACTCCCCTATATTCTTAGGAAGGAATCAGGAGATCGTCGATTCATCATCGAATTTAGGGCTCTCAACAAGCAGGTGGCTCCATACACATTTACCATTCCACAATGCTCTTCGTTATCTCTCAGGCGCAAGAATCTTTAGCACACTTGATACATTGTAAGGATTCTAGCATTTAGAACTCGAAGAGGAAAGCCGTAAAAAGGCGGCATTTAATGTACAAACAAATACAAAAGAGTCCCTTATGGTAACCTCCACTTCCACTCCGGCACAGAGTTCAGTGCGTCGCTTCATTGCTATTAGAGGAATCGAATTACAGCATTTGCCTTTACTACATTGACGACACTGCCATATTCGCAAAGAATCCCCAAGGGCTCTTAGAAAGGACAAATAAGATTTTGTCACTTTGCGAGGAATTCGAATTAATATTCCGACCATCTAAAAAACTTGGATTTACTGATTCAATATCTTGGTCACTTGGTCAATGAAAATCTATCCACCCCAAGCACTTCAACCCAAATTACTTTCTTCTCAATAATGTAAAACAGGTTCAGTCATTTTGAGGCATGCGTAATTATTATAAGAGGTACAATGACCACTATGCAGAGATTTCCGGTATTCTATGCAATTTAACTAAGAAAAATGTCTCATTCATTTGGACCCCGACTATAAGAAAAAGTTCAATTTATTAAAATCTCTCTCCTAATAAATCTCTAAACTTCTGCTCCAGTATTTGAAGTTCAAGATCCCGATGCTCCATTGAAGGTTGCTACCACTGCTTTCGGATTTGCATGTGGTGGTGTTTGTCAGCAAGCAAGGGAAAAGGTCAATTACAAACCAACAGCTTATTGTTCTAGATATGTTCAAACCCCATGAACGTAAGTATAGTACTACATATAGGGAATGCATTGGTATAGAGTACGCTCTACGCCAGTTCCGACCACTTGTATATCTTAGGAAATTTAACATTGAATGCAATTACGCTCCGCAAAAAACCGCAAAAATTGTAAATGTCAAGGGCAAGCACATGGGAAACGCTGATTGCCTTTCCCGCCCTCCTCAAGTCCGAGAAATACCGAGTGTTGAAGAAGTAGAGGAGCATAATGCCAATAGTTCTACTGTACAAAGACAAGAGTCTATTCATACGGCTAATTCATCGGAAAATCTCTTGGAGGAAGACCCCACATCACCATTGAAATCAATCTTGTCACCCTTTAGAGCTATCAATGTAAATGACTTTCCTGAATTGCAGGCAAATGATCAATTTGGTGGTTACAACTTGCAGTTAGTACAAAAGCAGGACCCCAGTGGCAGTCACACATTTAACAAGGATTTAGCCATCATAGACAATCTAGTGTATCACATTGACAGACAGCCTACTGGCATGATTCCATTAAAACTCTAAATTCTATGAGACGTAATATCTAAGCTCATTCACAATTCCTTATCATCTGGGTACCCAGGTAGAGACGAGACTTACTTCCGCATATGAAAACATTACTACTGGCCAAATCAATGGAAGGACGATGACGAATTTGTAAATCAATGTCATACTTGCGTATTTTTTATTCCCCATTACGCACGGACGGGACACACTCACCCAAAGTTGCCTCCTACAACTCCCTGCAAGAGAGTAGCCGTCAACTACATAGGCCCACTACCTCGTACTAAGCATGGAAATAATTATGCGTTGGTAATGAGAGATAAAACTACACGTTATTGTATTTCAACACCTTGTCCAGATGCTAATGCAATGACAACAATAAGCAATCTTCGTAATCATCTCCTACTACAGTGCAATGGGAATGGCCTGAGGTCTTAATTTGCGATAATGGCAAACATCTAGCTGACGATGCAGTCATAGATTTCTGTAAAAAGGAAGGAATCGTATTTATCAGTACTACGCCTTACTCCCCACAAAGTCAACAGTATTTTGAAAAGCACTTTGTCCAAATTTGTTAATGCGAATCACAACTATTTGGATTCACTTCTCCAAACAGCATGCTTCAGCATAGCATGAACACTCGTCTTTCGAGTACTGGTTACACACCCCCATGTATTTGGCTGAAGGCTTTGAGTCACACACCAAAATTAATAATATTGTCCTGGAGTTAACAATATAAAATATTCCAATTAGCGAGGCAGCCAAGGCTAAACAGTAAGCCATTTTCAATTCAGTGATGCAGACTAAACAGGCGCAGTATGCATATAAGGCAAAACAAGGCCGAAATAAAAAAGACTGACTTTAAATCAGGAGATTCAGTATTACAAAAGCGCCGGAATAAGAGGACAGTCGAGAAATACTGGTCTGGTTTCTATGAGGTCCTTGAGAACTTAGGAAAGTGTGCCTTTATGAGTAAGGTTCTCTTTACGGGACCAACCAAGGGTAAAAACTATCGTGGGCACGGACGGTATCTAAAGAGACAACAACGAACTTGATCTCTATCTTCCTTTCACAGAAATGGATGATGATGATGATGATTATGAGCTCGTCGAAGATAACTCTCACGAATAATTAGTCCCAGCTGAAGTTTACACTCCTCCTCGACCTAATATTGATACAGTCAGTTCAACATCATCTAATATTACTCCAATTCCTAGAAGAATTACACGAAGTCAGTTTGGAAGAGCTTTCCAAACCGCCCCACGAATTAATAACATTACAATATCTACCGTAGTAGACGTTGCTCCAATACCAACCTCAAAATCAAATTGTAAATGTTAATAATCCAGTAATCCCACAGATTAGAATTACCATGTCATATGGAGCACCGTCAGGAATTACAACAGGCTGGTCTAGTTCTAGTCAAGATAGCTCATCATCAGTTCAGACATTAGAAACTCCAAATGTGACAAATAGTTCAATAAGAAGTACAAGCAGTCGGAGTAGTGGACCTGAATCAAATCAAGGAACAATTGCCTTAGATCATCCACCAGTACCTCCCAATTTAAGCTCAACAAAGAGTGACAATAACAATTTAGAAATAAGTAGTTCCGGTGACAATAAATCAAGTCATGTACAAAATCCAACTGATATTATCATGAACGTTGTCTTGTAAATCCACAGGATACGGTAATATCAGTGAATATTGTTGAGCCGCTCAACGCGCCAAATAGTAAAACCGAGGATTCTAATATGTTTTCTATATTTCCTTCAGATCTCATCGAGAATGATAATGTTTCCAACGACTCCGATTCATCAAGAGCAATTCATTTGACCCACAATTCTCGGTTGAATATTTCTCAGTCACTAAGTTGTCGTAAGCCCTTCACTGAGTAATGAGTATTTTTCATCCAGATCTCATAACGAATATGATTCCTCTGATTCTATTATTAGCGCAGGTTTTGGCGACGATACATTAGTCAATCATGAAGAGGGAAATAATCCTATTTCTGAAACCCCTTTAATGATTCGGAACTTTCAAGTCAAAACCAGTCCACTACCACTTCCCATAAAACTATTGAAGACTCACAAGAGAATAATAGTAACAACGTTGTTCATTTAGAAAATTTGACACTTCCTGAATCTCTTGGCTTCACTTCTCTACTAGAGAGAATCTCCATAGCTGACGAGAAATATTCAAGCTGAATCGATCCCACTCAACATTTTGCACTCGCCGTATCACAGTAATTCATTAGATAGTACTGAAATTCAAATACAGACTATAATTGATAATCTATTCCCCTCCATAACTGATACTGAGGACGTTATAACTCCAACTATAACCACTGTAGAGTCCACTATTGCTAGCCCTTCGAATGTGAATTCGAATCCTAATGTGTTGTCATCTACTCGTTTTGTTTGGCGTTGCCGTTTAGTTGATGTAGCTTCCGAATTAAATACAAATTTTTCACCAAATAATGTTAATATCCCCCCTAATCTGATTACTGGCATCTGATTAATACCATTGATACTGATTATGGTTATCGATAAATCAGTCATCATTAATCAGAATTTGAGCCGAAAAATCAACAATTACCCATCAATAATCATTAAAGTAGCAAAAATACCCATTAATTTGTAATCTTTAGTCACCACCCTATCCATATTAATTACTAATCGGAAATCAATAATCACGATATTTTTTATTGTGGAACTGGCTTTTCGTATAATATAACGCAGGGTTGAGTATAGACTATTGAAAAAGGAGGCCAACCGCCCCACATGTGCCTGTTCATTGAAAATGGAGACAATCACAAGTTTTCTCTTTATGCGCCAATTTATTTCAGCATACCCAGCCAATAGAATTGCTGCATTGAAGTTGAGGAACGAGATAACAACGGTTAACCTAAGGAAATTTGATCACTAATCATAATGATTGACCGTCATTATTTTCTTTGGTAATCATAATCATTACCTCGGATGATTTTAATCAGTAATCATCATCATTACCCTTGATGATTTAAATCAAGTATCATAATCAACAATCAGAAATTTTGCTACGATAATAAATAATTGTAATCGCGAATTAATTTTGTGGAGAATTTATATAATCAATCATAATCATTAATCTCTACTATATCTACTTGTAATCAGAATCAGTAATCATGATTAATGAAAAATTTAGTTACATCCCTGACTAAATCTCGTGATGACGGGTTTCTATTTATGTGCATAAATCCTTTTGATCCTAAAATCCTTGCTAGTAAATTGAAGGTTCTAGCGGACAGTTGAGTTAGTCAAAACCCGAATGGAGTTACGCCCATCTGTCATCTAGGGAGGGTACTTGGCTTGGACGCTACGCCTTAGGCATTGTTTGAATGACGAGTACCTCGGCTGTCTTCCCGCTTGCGGAAAAGTTGGTAGGCATCGGTCCGAGAGCGGTCATCATAACGACAAGAATTGTAAGAATTTTTCTAAAAATGGCACGACTGATACAAAGCAGTAGCGAAAGTAAACTGCAAACCTATTGTAATTTCTATTTCTGAATTCAATTCCAATCAAATCCTTTCCTATCCTTAAAAATTATATAAATTCATAAATTTCCCAACTTTAACCCTCAAAATTGTACATCATAATACAACCGGCCATCAGTAGCATACCTTTCAAATTAAGTATTGTATTCTTTATTATTGATCATTCCCCTAGTATGCCCTTGGTCTGCTCTTTCTGTTTAGTAATGATTATGATTTTGTTGCTATTATTTAAGGATTTATCAGTTAGGTCAGCCAATAATTTATTTATTATTTAGTGTTTTTGTTGTACACAGTATGCATTTATTTTGACATTTTTTCATAAATGTAAAAATAAGTAAACTTTTTTCACCCAGAAGAAACTGCCATAGAGTGACTGGGACTGAAAATATGCACATAGAAGTGTAAACCTTTTTCTGGTACGCATGATAGCGATTAAGCTCTCAAAGTTTTTTGGGATTTTTAGGAACAACCCAAAGCCACAGCAGCAGCAAGAACAACAACAAAATCTTCCAACACTTTTCCACACCAATCCAGCAACATTTTTCCTCCTTGCACAGCGTGTAGAGGATATGCAACAGCAAATAATGCCACAGGATCTCCGCTTCGCCCAGCCTCAACTGGAGCTTCCCATACATATAGTTAATACTATAAATGCACAACTCTCTCACATGGAGCAGAACCTCACTGAGGCCATCACATCACAACTACAAAACAAGTACACACACACGAAAATACTACATTATAAGGTGACTCAGGAAACCATGACGCTGTTTTAGCGCACGTAGTAAGTATTTTCGCATTCCGTCGAGTGCAACAACGGTGGATTCCACAATGGCAACAAGAGCAGAGAGTAAGGTTGCGAGAGCCCAACTCTTAAACACCCGCGCCCCATTTGGGTTATGCACGGAAAACACATATTGAGTCCTATTCGTCGCCGCCCTCTCTCTATAGCCACTACCAAACGGCGCATGCCTTCGAAGTTCCGTCTCTTCGAACATTTGCAGCATTTTCAAGTGGATCCCGTTGAGCATGGCTAAAATTCCACACTCTTGAATTCTGACGATTTCTTGGGTGATTAATTGTGCTGACATGCCAGTGGCTCCCCATACCCTTGCAGGTCTCGGGATTCCCGTGGAACGTCGACCATCAAAGCAGTTGATTCCCTTGGGATTGAAAATTCTGTTCAACCAACCCACCGTAGCTCGGATTGCCGCCTTACCACGGAGAGAAATTACCTTATGCTCACCAATCAGATGTTCGTGGAACGTTCCACTGTAGAATGAACTGTCCACTCTGATTTTATTGTGTAACTTCCCCACCAATGGGATACAGAATGCGTCTCGGATTTCAACGCAAAAATCAAGGACATCCATGATGTAATCACTGAGATCATCCTGCGGTAGAATTATTTTGTAACCGGAACTCAATGCTTCCTCCATCGAGTTGATCCGGACGGTTTCGCTGTGAATGTACATTGACTCGATGAAGGACACATACAAGCTGTTGAGGATGAAAGCTGTGGCGAGCCAAAGAATCATTAGTGAGTGTTTCTCCCTGGTTTTCGCCACTAGTTTCCTCTCGTTTCCAGATTGAACGTGACCATCTCGAACGCGGTATCGACTCACCTGATTAACGAAACAGCCGGTGGCGAATAATAAGGAATCCAGCATCCTTACTGCGTACCGTAGACGCAATGACAGTACTACCACTGTGTAAGCCACCACGACGGCTATCCAAGTGGCCAGATCGAAAGGTGTTAAAAATGTGGCCGAGCTGGTGACTCGACTATTTGCGACGGGGATACAATAGAAAAAATTAAGGTCATTCTGATTCGGGCCGGTCACCGTACTCACCGTTTCAGGGATGGAGGATGAAAAAAGATAGTTATCCCATATGCCCGTGACCGCAGACGTTGCATTTCCATTAGTGACAACTAGCGTTCTGTTTACACGCCTTGAAATATCCATGGATACTTTGGTTATGGGAATATCAAAGTCGTGTGTTTGCTCGAAGGCCACATAGAGTCGCCGGATTGTGGAGTAGTCCTTCAGGTCGGTGGTGAGTCCTCTGCTTGCGGTATTGACGAAATCGGTGAAGACCCTGCTGACCCTAGACAACAGTCTTGCTGTTGTCATGCGGGATCCGCCGAAGTGCATGTAATCTCTCTGTGACTGCAAGATTCTAGTATCAAGCTTGAGCTGCCCACTCGTGCTAGAACTAGCGCCACGTAGCGGTTGAAAGCAGAGCGGGAAATTTTGACCACAGTAGACTGTTAGTGAGGAAAACTCGTGGATTTGAAAGTATTCTTCCTGCGGGTGACACCCCTGGGTGTAAATTAGCCGTAATGTGTTGTCCAAACCGATGCGAGGGTTCGGGCGAACGTACGTCGTCGGGATGCCAGTTTTGATTGTTCCGAACACCGACTTTCGACGTTTGCGCTGAGGCGGGACGTCGAGTCGTGGCAATGACGGAACTATGTGGCCAGAATAATTCCTCTCAAGAGCAATTAAGACGTAAAGGCCCGCTTGGATTCCGCGATAAAAAAATGGACTGAGCATCTTGGGAAGTCTTTGGTACTCTTCGAATGACCAAGGCGTTAAGTTGAGCAGTAGGACAGTGCATACCCTGCGGCTAAAGGGATGTACACGAAGTATGTCCCTGTACCGTGTTTCCCAAGAAGCGTGATTGAAATTGTATTGAACTAGTGGGATATGAAGCCCACCAGCTGCCAAACTCAGTCCTTGCGACCAATTTGGGATCTCACTCTCGGAAAATAAATTATAGTTTATCAGTTGACAAAGCTGGAAGGCTCTCAGAACGGTTTCCATTTTGTTTGTTTCAAGTTGATCAAGTAAAAATCAGGTTATGTTCTCGGGAATTAGATGTCTTGTTTTTAAAATTGAATAGAAAATAGAATTGTTAAAAGTAGGGAAATACTTACTGCGGTGAATGTACAAACTGTGTTTTCGCAATCATCTATCCCAATTTTACTCTGACAACAATACAGGGAGAAGAATCAGCCTTCGTGCGCGTGCACTCCATATAATTGAATCGAAATCCACCAGGGTAATCAGCATACATATACCCTCGATATTGAAAAATTGGCAACTAAAAAGAAAGCCTAAATGATCATGGAACATCAGTATCATTGAATACTTGCATTATTTATACCTAATCACGGAATATATGTGTACTTAGTGTGACAGTCTAACATTCTGGAATACGTGGAGTGCAACTGTTTTAGTGAACACAATTAGAAAATCCGTTTTGCTGCATGCCGTACTGGATCCTGTCCATACGAATCCCATGTGAGAAAGCAACCAAACAAGCCGGAAATACAATCGATATTAGTAAAAACCTTATTACTGCTCGACAATCGAGGATGCATAACAGCTCTTTGTTCTAGGCACTCCCCCGGAGCAGTTATTATCATGTCCTGTGCGGTAGATTTTCTCCAAATATCTCATGACTACTGCTGGAAAACGTGACCAATAATGTTAGCTGGAAGTATTCAGACCATTTAGTCCAGCGGGTAACATCAAAAGGTATCAGGCCCATTAGTCCGCTTTGGTAACAACTATAATTGGGATTAGATAGATAGAGATAGACGGAGAATTATTGGAGAAACTTAAGTCTTAAATTAATACGCTGTAGAAGCAAGTGGTTCATCGAGTCGGCTATGGACACTTTGCTGAAGAATCTGATAAAAATATAAACCTGACAGCAGGCCATAGAATACGTGAGTGGAAAGGGCTAGCCGTTTGCCTTTATTGCTGAATGCTACAATGTTTGCAAATATTATCGTGGTAAAAGTAGTACATGGCGTAACATAAACGTGAGAAAATTAAGATGGATGCTGAAACAGAAAGACGACAAAATACGAAGGTACCGGTGATCGAATCAACTACCAACATGACAATTGACTTACATCCCGGCGACCGATTGAGCTTTCAAACGACCTCATCCGAAAGATTGAGGAAATGAAGTGATAGCGGAACAAAATTTTCGCAGAACGGTGGAAAAATTAAGCACGGACGCAAGACAGCCTTCGCTTATAATCTAAAACGATAGCTGCGCATTGATAAATCGGAAACCAGTACATCCGCAGATAGCGTAACAGTATATTGTAGCATTGACTTAAACTCTCATTTCCGTATATTGTCGAAACATTTTCGAGAATTATTGACAAAATATAACCGGTTATAAGGTTACCTTAAATCACCAATGATCACCGAGTTTTGTAGAGTATTGTCCTTTACAATAGCTATCGATTGGTGAAAAACGCTCACCCATTGTTGGAAAGGTCATTGAATGACATTAATGATTTAAACGCCCATTCATGAATTAAAATTTCAGAATCGTCCCTGTCCCTATTGATATGGTGTGGGAATAGGTAAACATTCCACAGCGTTGGGGCAAAATTCATCCAAATGCCTCTTATTGCAGATATGGCTTCGCATAATAAACATTTTTCTATCACCAGGTGTTCCGAGAATGCTTTTGGAAAAATAACCGAACAATTAAGAGTGTTTTGCCGTGCCATTAATCTGAAACCAAGAAATTGTGACAGACTGATCTCTATTTCGTTCTGTGGTTGGTTTCCGAAGGAAGTTGTTTCCTCTTGTACATTTGAGCACCGTAATCGATCAAAGAGCCGGTAGATATACAAAGAATCAAAATTACAACGAAAATAGCAATGCCTGAAATGAACCATATCACAACTTTACTAAATTTGAAAATGTAGAGCACAGACACCTCATCATGTTATATACATACTAAGCTACTACATACCAAAAACCCAATGAGAGACCTTGCTGTATCCAAGAGGCAGCACAATATAGTCGTCAATGCTGTTGATAAAATCAATAAATCCAAAAATGAATTCGGAATTAACTGAGCAGATTGCAACACCGTTTTCTTTCAAGATGTTTCCAGAAGTAACACAATGAAGGCATTATGGTGTTGGTGGTTAGCGGTGAAGACGTTGAAGAAGGCAAGTGTTGCGATGAACAGAACGATGTGGTAGTGGAGTGGTTACATATGTTTTGTCGTTCTGTCAAATTTGGGCTTGTGTTTTGTGGATTTTCAGGTGTAGTGTAGTCAAATTTTATAGGTTGGTCAGAAAATGAGACATTTTTTGTGTTGTTCAGGGGGTGAGGGGTGTATTTCGTGATACAGTGGGTGCGCTTCTAATGAATTCACAACATTCAATTTACGTACCAAAATTCTCGCACGGGAGCGATGCCGTATGTCCCTCAAGCACAGAAAGGACAGTCTGCAGGTTTAAAAGGTCATGTAGGAACATATATATTGCCAAACTCCTAGGTGCGGACATCCAGGTTTGCCCGAGTTTCAAGCCTCCTAAGTTTTGTTTACTCGGGACAAAAGGCGGCACGTCTTCATTGAAAAACCCCATGTTAAATCCCGTAAGGATTTTCCAGTTTTGAATTTCGAGGACGCTACCATTAATGCCTACATTACTGTCTCGGACAAAAATTCAAATAATACTTTTGGGCTCCTAATGTCGCCTCCCCCTTCGGCCTCGAAGTGATAAAAACTTTGACTGTCTGCCGGCGAATGTGAATTTCCGCACCGAGGAGTTTGACATCATTAATGTTCCTAAATGACCTATTAAACCCGCAAAGTGCCAACTCTGTGCTAGAGGAACATTTGGGATCCCCCTTTGTTAACACCCTAACTCTCCGTACTAATTCTTCACATGGACAACAACAATACTTTTCCC
The DNA here is from genome assembly GCA_009870155.1 of Pseudobourletiella spinata. NCBI lineage: Eukaryota > Metazoa > Arthropoda > Collembola > Symphypleona > Bourletiellidae > Pseudobourletiella > Pseudobourletiella spinata. The sequence goes on from WJFA01001852.1 coordinate 18,433, forward strand.
GCATCTCGTTAACAAGGACATGCTACCATCATCCATCCACCACAGTGCTCAGTACTCATACTTGTATAACTCTATTCCAACGGCGGGTACAAGTTGGCCGACGGCCGAAAATTTTCGGTTCAAGTTGGCCGAATTTTTTTTGGCTAAAGCTCAAGTTGGCCGAAGTAAAAAAACTCAAGTTGGCCGAAATCCGAATTTTACATTCAAGTT
>WJFA01001853.1:0-18636 GCA_009870155.1 Pseudobourletiella spinata
CTAATGATTTTCATCCAAGATATGTGTTGTGCTCTCTGTCAGGAATGACCTCCGGATTGGTCAGCATGGTGTGCAAGCCAGGCGTATGCATAAACTCGTTCAACTTTAGGAAACTGAAATGTGGTGTCGAGCTAAAATGTCCAAAGTTTTATGAATTAAATCTGTACCGACGGACAGAAAGTGCATAAAATTTACTGCTAATGTGCATCCTGTAGCTCTCACGTAGCATACACCAGCGGGGTTGTGCGCGCATCTTGGGTTGGTTATTTACATAAATATATGTGTAAATGTGGAAGGGACGCTACAGTTGGGCGTGACATATCAAGGTTACCAGTTTGGTTCACTCCGAACAGCATATCGCCGAGGAAAGACCACCACCTAGGTTTTATCTTCTTTCTCCAACAACCCAAGTTTGTCGCTCGTGTTCGAGTTGAGTAGAAGTGCCAGCGTGTGATTAATGGTGAACTTTCTCCTGTGGTGGAAGGGAGCCGCTCTGTCATTTCCTCTTTAAGCCTCATTCCAATCCGTACATGTGATGTATGGATTACGCTCTCATCACAACTTCCCTCCCTTGGATCCTCCCTCCGAGGCTGTTGGCACAGTCGCTACACATGTCCCGTCTCACATGGTAGAATGGTGTTCTGGGGACCCAAGTTTTTCTCAAATCACAAATAATGAAATATATCCTAACCCTCGTTTGTACCACCTCACGTCATTTATTACACAACTGGTGGAGGCAGCTCATTTTGGGAAGCCAGTTCCAATAATGGTAATTGCAACTCTGTGCTTCTATGTACGATACCTAAAATTACGGTGCACATAAGGTGGGCACCCACGGATGTTTCTTCCGAGTCTTAATGGTGAAATAGCCCCACTAATGACTCAGGCTGCAGGATCACACATCTGATGTTGCCACCTTGACAAGGATTTAGATTCATTGGTATTTAGTATTGATGGCAGCGGATTCCTGCGGTGGGGTGGGCTGGAACGTGAACCTTAGCACAAAGTACAAGTAACGACCAAAGTACAAACAATGGAGAGCGAGCTCTTACGTAGTAGCATCATCCTGCCCATCACAGATCGATGGTTATGGCCACGGCTCAAATGGGCTATCCGCATCTCAGCTTTCCTCACCTTGTAAAACGAGCCATGAACTCATACCGTGTCCTAATAAATATTGCCGGGGAGTACGTGCACACATGTGAGCGTACACATACAAATGTACACCGCATACAAAACTTCCAGGTATGTGTTCAAGTAAATAAAGGTATATGATGGGATCGACGGAATTCGGAAGCTGCATGCTCGAAGGAGATTTTTTCTCTTGAGAAAACAGCAGTGATTCACCGGCTCGATTTCTTTTCCATGGTTCATTACGCAGTGGAAAAGAGTGGACGATTTTACTTGGAACTCCCTATACTGCATGTGGAACCAAGGCTTAATTTTTGCTTGCGAGAGCGAGAGAGAGGAGAAAACAGAAAAGCAGCTGTCGCAATTAGTACATTACATTGGTTCCCCTCTAGTTTTCCACGTTAAAAATTAACTTAAGGGCCTGCAAAGAAATTGGATGCATTAATTTTATCATCCTCCTCTTCATTGGAGCCCCCACAATCAGGATTTATTCACCCTTTTATTGGTTTTTTACAGGTCTGGACAGGCTATCAGGCTCACGTCGACAGCTCCAAGTTTGGAGTGTGCGATATAATGCTGCTCGTTACGTGCATTCTCTTACGCAGGAACGGAGATCCCCTTCTCCCTCCACACATACAAGCGCACACACACACGCTCCTACGCAATATGTTGCCTATGCGTAACCATGAGTCCCAATGGTAAGTGGAACTCACGCATATAGAAACCGCATATAAAACAGAAACTCTGGCTTTTGTAACAGGAGCACTGGAGCCAAGTAGGAAAATTAAGTCTACAGGGAAATAAAGAGAAACACACGGTATGTCAATAGTGATAAAGAGGCTTTAGAACGAGTTGCCGTTTTCATGGTTGTTATTACAGCGTACACGGCTCTGGCTGGGACGGACATATGGGAGTCGTTTTGTAGTGAGGTAAGACATGCTATTCACTGATTTCCACCATTCATCCCCTTGGAACTGTAGAACTGTTCGAGGAAAAATGTTGAGTGGGAAAAGCTCTTGAAGAAATTTCCATTTACTTTCACATGTAATTGCCATTTTGCGATAGGAGCTCATCTGGCTGCGGGGTGCTGAGTAAGGAACACCAGTTGGCAGCCAAAACACTTTTGGTGTTTGCTTTCCTATTATATGTTTGAGTCTATCTGTGTGGGGCAGTGCTCGCTATAAGCCTCTTTGAACCCACCGTGTCGGTTACTTCCGTACACAAAATTTTCTGCCACGTTCTTTTCCCCTTGGTTAATCAATAAATCTTTTAATTTCCTTCTACTTTCCCCGCTTCAAAAATTTTTCGTAACGGGAAAAGTTACGTATGAGGACACAAGGGCCCTCAAAAGAAAGATGGTTTAAAATCTCAGTTTGAAACTAACATGAATGGAGGGCATGTACAGTAGCCATGTACATACTAACTAACATGGGGTGGGATGAAACAACATAGTGAAGACGTCCAGCTCGAGTATATGGAGAATTAATAGAAAATTTACCGCTCGTTTTCCTACGGGGGACGTCAACAAGGATCATTACGATGTCATTAGTGGTAATGATGTGGCAAACAATTTTGGCCGCTGAGTGAATAATCGATGGAAGAGGTTAAACGAGGCAATGACTGGCGATGAGTTAAGCTGGTGAAAAACTTTGACGAGATATGCGGAGGCGTAAAGGAAGGCATATCCCCTTTCCTCTCTTTCTGATCCTTAACTATAACAGCTCACTCCAGTGCTCTTAACAGGATAAGCGGTTATACGCACCAGGCAGGGAGTGACTTGACTGAGCCAAGTTTCATGCACGGATGATATGTGCGGATACCGTCAGAGCGGAGAGTGAAGGAGCCGTCGGTTTCAGAGTAAATGAAAAGGCTTTTCCCTCCTGCCAAAATCCCTACAATAATAATAACAATCTTTGACGGGAGCAGTATACATTTTCTCGGGCTCAATTGAAATGCTTAAAGGCATAGCTCTCGTCGCTTAACCCCAGTAAAATATATATAATGCTCTGCTTGCATCCCAGACACTACATCCATCCTTCCACTGTTTCTCTTCCGCTTTGTGCTTCAGTTAAGAAGCTGGATATAAAGTTATTCGGAACATCTTACTTAGCGTACCACTTCCATAATTTCATCTCCCTTATTTACGATTCACGTAAATGCGTACGGAGGAGCCAAGGATGCATAAATATAAATATAATATATACATATGCATGTATGGACCTGCCTGCTTACACACATCACGACATCACGCATTACGTTACACGCCTACTAAATGCACACATACACACACACACACACATACAAACACACACATACACACACACTTAGAGTCCTGCAGGATGATAGGCGGGTGGAGAGGACTAGCTGAGAAAGCAACCCATAGAGCCCATTAAACATTAGATTACATTACATTACGTAACATTTGCTCTCCTTCCTGAAATGAACCAGAAACCTTAAATCTCCCCCGTCTGTTTTTATGAGCTCTCTACGTCCCTTTGCTTTCCCCCTGTTCCGCGGCTTTGTCTTGGCCAAACTGAACCTATATGCGGAGGGAGTATAACTCTCTCGTTGCGATGCAATTCACTTGTCTTCAAATCTACCTCCTCTTATCACCTTCCCGTGCGTGTGTCTGTATCTAGTACATCCTCCACACAAAGAGATTCGCATAATAGCATAGTAGTTGCCAACCCAGTCGCCGTCTATTTACATAAGGAGAAAATACGACCCCGTAGGATATTACCCAGAAAGGTCCATCTAAAGGCAACAACGATCCTCTCTTTCTGCATAAATGAAACTGCTGCCTCCTTCAGTGTGTAGATGCAGTTTGTAGCCGAAAGGCTCTCTCTCTCTCTCTCTCTCTCTCTTTCGCCTTCTCCCTTGATCTAAACCTGAAATCGTTGAGGCTAAAACTTTGGCTCTTCCAGCCAGCTATTATCTTTCAGCCACCTGCGCAACCATCCACGCACGCACCCATGGAATACACATACACCCTACCTACCACTCACGTCAGCATAGTGTCAAACTGCATTCGGGATTAATTTGGTGAAAGGCTATTTTGGGATAGGAATCGGAGCCATCATGAGACCAGTGGGACTATCCATTCCGCACACTAGGAAAATTAAAAAGGAGGAGGAGGGGGGTGGAAGGCGGCGGAGGTAGAAATAGAAGTTTATGTATGCTCCACTCCAATGGTAACAACCTCTGATTTAACCATTTAGTGGGAGACATGAAATCGATACACATTTGGTTTTAAAAATTGTTCCGTCTCCAGCTAACTATTGTGGTTCTGACCCATGCAGGAGCTCCGAGAGGTGGAGAGGAGACGATGTTACCGAATACCCCTCTCCATAAGTACAAGTAGTGGTAGAAGGTTGGAATTGGCAAAGCAGCACTTCCTGGGGTCATGATACCGGGAGGAAATATCAGTGTGAGATAGAAGAAGTGTAAGTCATGAATAGTAGCAGAACCATGCATATAGATTAGATCGAGAACGTGTGAGCTTTTGAATGGGTTGAAATGTGGACGAATAAGATCGGATGAGAGGAGCAAAAGTTTCCCTTCCTATCATCATCCGCCGCCCGATAGCATTACTTTTTTGGCGAAGAAAGAAACCAAGTGAAAGCTGAGGAAATCACTGGGGAAAGTAGGAAAACGTGAAGGAAAAGGAAAGGATTGGCTACATATATGAACAAAGGTTGTTTGTATGTTGACTTTCTTCCGTGTGCGGCTCGTCTCTTTCCCCCTCCCCTTTTCTCTTAGGTCGACCTCACTCTGGCAGACTTGGCGATCACAAAAATTGTACTACTACTACTACTGCAACAACTACCGTCACGCAAGGCATGGCTGGAGGTTAGAAATAGAAAAGCGCTGAGCCCGTCCTCCTGCTTCGGTCCGGTCTTCCTGAATGTGTGTGGTGTGTGCGTGTGTATGCACTTATGTATGTGTGTGTAGGTGACACATATGAGAGTTACAAGTTGGACAAATTTATGACTTGAACGTGCTCTAAAAAAGTTCAGGGATGCTCTTGTTACAGAGATTCTTTGGGCCGCGGAAAAATTCCTTTTAACCAACCACAGAGAAAATCTTGGACTACAAAAGTGTGGGGAAAAAGGATCGCGAACAGGGGAGAGACGGGAAATGGGGAAATACAGGGGTAGAAAGTTTTCCTGAAGAAAAATCTTACTACTTGTATTTTTTCAGCTACTGCTACTACTACTACTTCTAGTACCTTTGCCGACAAGCGCAACCTTAAGACTGCTTGTACGACGGCAGTCCATCCCTCAGATGCACGTCATCCGATGTGCACAAACTTGGGCTTATACCATAACTACATACTTTTCTTGTACCCAAAAAGACTCGCAGGGATTACCTCTCTTCCCTACGTCCTCACATACACGCACAAGCACATGGTTGAGTGAACATGTGAGGTATCCAACAGGATGGGGGAGAAAGATAGAGGCTGAACAACCATTTCTCGAGTTGCATTAAAGCTTATCTCATCCCTATTTCTCCCCCTTAAAAATAATCCAGGAGAGCTCATTACATCTGCATCAATGTACAAAGATGGGAAATTTTGCATTTTCGGCTTACAGCTCCGACACTTCGACAGAGATTGAGAAAAGGTTGACAAGAGGATGCGCGGCATACTGGGACCGACCCTGGGGAAGACTGACTGGGTCCCTACTGTTCTACCTACCGTGGAACTTAACTCCTGGTGCTCCCCTAATTTTTCTGCATGGAACTTTTCGTTCAGTCTCGTACTCCAAACCGTAGGAATTCCACAACTGAAATATGATCTTCGTCCAAATTATCTCCTTCTCCACTAAAAAACTGCGCCCATTTTATCCTTCACGTTAAGTAGCAGTAGCAGTAACCTCGCCCGCTACTAAGTTCCCAACTTCCATATCACCACACCACATATTTCACAGTAGGACCGGAGGGTTAAACTTTCTTCCATTTTTGATGACGTGATAAAACTGGAGTGAGGGAAAGTTTTCCAGCATGTCGCTATGATCTCGCACTCTGCCACCCACCATCGTCATAAATACCGACATAAACGCGCACACATGATTACAATTTCCAGCTCTGACAAGAACCGGAACCGGAGAATGGACATAATTAATTGTCTTCTTTCTTTTTAATCGAATAAAACTTCAGTTACCACATCAGCTTATATGCACAACATGTGGACGTTAAAGGCTTAAAACAAAAAAGGAATCACGGCTCCCAAAAACTGGCCTGCGAATTAAGTGCTCATTGGATTATGCTACAACCCAGCCGCAAATCATCACTTAAAAAGCTAAACATATATTTGTACACAAATAAAAAGGTAACGATCTTATAATATTTTACATCGAAAAAGTATTTGGGCGATTACTTTCGCAGTGGGACGATAAAAATATAAATTTGTAAAAGCGGTAAGTAATTTTAGGCGGCCACCATGTAGCCAGCTCATGGAACATACTAATATATACTATAATATAATACTTTATACAAGGCAGGTAGGGCTATACGGTCTGAATCTCTTCCACAGATTTCGAACCCGTCTCCACAGAAGCTAAAGAACGCTCCGACGTCAATCCTACACAGAAAAAAACAAAAGTTTCGTATTAGAATAAATATTCTGGACAACACCTTATGAGGACCTGAGGAAAATACAAGAGAGGATTTTCGAAAACCGCACGTCACGGTCTCAACGTTTGTGGTCACTTGCAAACTCTATTTAGAACACTTGAATCTACACTTTAGCGATAGTGCTGAAAGCTTAGGGGGCTAATCCGCTTAACAGCCGAAGGGTTTCCAGCCTGTTTTATCTCTTCCACTAAGGTACCCCAAAGGCAACCACTCGGGCTTAATTCAGTGACCGACCAGAAGTTTACCGGAAAGGTTTAGAAACTAACAAAACAAAGCCACAAATGAACTCACTGTCGACGACAGATTCCAGCTCGTTCTCTGCCCTGCAATGCGTGAAGTCACTCCCTGTCTCGGCCATGACTGTGCTGACGATGCGTAATATTGACGGTTTCAGTTTCCAAAATATTATAGCGAAATCGTCGTTGGAGAAGGCATGGACCATGTTGCTTATGGCCTGCAAAGTAAAAAAAACTAATGTTTCCATGTTCACCGGAGGAAATTAGATGGTACAACTCTTAGTGACCACTACTATTTGTACCATAGCTGCTGTGAAGTCAGCAAACTGGATGTGGTGACAGTCAATGACGAAAGGAACGGTCTTATTCATGTGCCGTGCTGCTGTTTTCCCAATAACATCAGTGATATAGTCGACTGAAGGAAACGTTAGGGATCTATCCAACTGAATGAGAATAAACTCCGAATTCTTGCTCGTCTGTTGGGGGAAATTAATGAACAAGAAGAGTTGATTTCATTCAAAAGTTTCCCGATGAAAAGTTTGACGGTAATTCAGGAATAAAATCCAATAATAATAATGCCTGTCGAAGAGTAAGGTTCGCGTAATAACTTACGAATCCTTGGAGCAATTTGACACGGGGCCTGGCGGCATAGTAGAGGAGGAACATGGAGCTGGCGATCAGACCGATTCCGATCCCGTACTCAAGGCCAACGAATAACGACACGACGACCGTCAGCGCCCAGGGGATAAGGTCCATTTCTGTGAATTTACGCCAACATTACATGTAATGGCTACCGGCCACTGGGAATCACATGAAGTTTACGAGACTAATCTTCGTAACAGTGTCAACTGGAAAGGAGCGATTTATGGCAGCTCTCACTTTTTGCTTTCCACATGGTTGCCACAATTTTGAATTCAATCATGAATACGACGGAGCAACAGACGACAGCGGCGAGGCTGGCTTTCGGGATGTAGTAAAAGTAGGGCGTGAGGAACTGCAGAGCAAGTATAACTATCACCCCCGTGACGAGGCCACCTGAGGAGAGCAATCCATTTGAACGTGAACAGCTGGCCACGAGCGTAAACAATACGGAAGAGTTGTAAAACACAAGTAACAGCTAACCTGCTGGAGACTCGGCACCGCTCATGGCATTCACAGTTGTCCGTGAAAAGCTTCCAGCAATCGGCATCGAACTAAAAAAACTGGAAATGATATTGGAAATTCCGATCGAGAGCATTTCTTGTGCCGGTTCGACCCTTGCGGCTCCTGCAAAGGCCTAAAAGATGGGCAGAATGTTAAACTAAAATTTTTTAGCCGGTGCAACTCCGTTAACGTACCTTTGCTATTGTCATATGACCCATTAGCCCTAAGAGTGGAAGCACAATAACGCCGTCCGCTTCTTCTTTCAAGAGATCCAGGAAACCTAACGTGTGATTCGTGCCTTTTTCCACGATGGACAAGGGCGGCGGCTTCAACGATGGTAGCCCGGGCACAATGTGACCTGAACAAATTTGTATCGTAATTAGAAACCTTTCGAGGATCATCGATCATCTTTACATCTAATTATTGTACAGTTCAGCTAACCAGCTAAAGTAAACGGTTGGTTCGGATAACGAAGCGCCACAGCTACAGTGCAAGCAATTATCACGATCGCATTTCGAGACGTTGAGATAAACCAGAGAATCTGATCGGCAGCGTGACTCCTCTTCGCAATGCAACCAAAAATTGATCGCAAGAACTGCAAATTTTCGAATACACTTTTAAATCTTTGCACAAGCACCAACAATCAGATGCATTTAAATCATGCATAATGATAAAAAGGTTTTGAAAACCACGAACCATGAGGAAGAACAAAGCGACACAACAACCTAAACTGAGCAAAGCATCAGGCTGCCTCACTTCCTTCACGTGCTCAACCAGCCCTTCCAGCGTCGGCAGGAATCCTTCCGTTCCAAATGAAAGGCCCAGCAAACCCTTCACTTGAGTAGAAACTATGGTGATAGCCACGGCTGAAGTGAAAGCACTGATGACAGGAGTTGAAATAAAATTTGCGATGAAACCTATGCAAATCCCAAATAATTCATAGCACCTGGGAACAACAAGCAAAGAAAACAAGTGTACAATGTACAACCTCAAATAGTTTCCTTACCAAGCCGAAATATGTACATGAACAGAGTGATTATTCCCGTAGTAAAACAAAGAAACACGGCATATTCTGGAGGTTTTCCGTGGGTGAATTTCCAGGTAAGAATGCATTGAATTGCATTCGGTCCCACTGTGATTACGTTTGTGCCACCGAATAAAATATATACAAAACAACCGACGAATCCTGAGTACAGCCCATACTGAAAATAATAAATTTCAATAGTGAGTTTCTTTCCACTCTAGAAATGATACGAGCATAGGTACTTAGAGCGTACGACAGGTGGGAGACCGGCAACTTGAGCGTAAGCAAGTCCCTGTGGTAAAATTGTTAAACCGACAGTTAGTCCAGCAATTAGATCCGATACCAGCTTCCCCTTGGTGTACTGGGGTGCCCATTTGATAATCGGGAAAACCTTTTGCAAATTTTCCTTGCTGAAATTGAAACGAAACAACTTTCAACCAAACCTTCTAAGGAGAGTCATTGTTGTTCCACGATACGTCAACAACGGTTACTATTAAAAATCCGCCGAACCAAGATGTAATGACATTACTAGAAGCTTACCGCGTCGCTTGAGCACACTGACGCTGAAGCCGTTGGCGAAGTCCACAATGGGCTCCTTCCAGCTCTTGTGAACCACGGGTCCAAATAACGGATCTGTCTCCGATGTGGGTCTCGACGTCTCGGTCAGCGTCCTTGCGAGTATTGTGGCCATTGCTAGTGATATTGGTGTCAAAACTGGCGTTATTACGGAAAGGGCTATAAGCAGAGTCTGTGGATGCACAAGAGGTAGCACTGGAAGAACCTGCCAACGAAGGCAGAGCACGAGTCCTCATTTTCTGCACAGGGCTTAAAAGATTATTTCGGAGTTTGGTAAAACCAAATGCAGTGCCGCAATTCTGGTTCTTAACTGCTTACAATATATATAATTTTATTATGCAGCATGCAAACCGCAAAGCCGTACTGCAAACCTGTGCGCATGTGAGACGACCTTTATAACTCCATCATTCTTCTGATAAAGCAGCAAGAAAGTCATTAGAATTTTAATATTATCAATCCTTCATCCCCTAATGTCTGTCCTGACTCCTTATGCTATAGATTCCCCATACCGTGCAATTTATCTACTCTTTTGCTTTAAATCGTAGTTAAATGCGGGAATAACCGCTTCATCAACTGCGGCCGTCAGTCCTTCCTCACGCCCATTTTCTAAGCTACACTAACACATCTGTTATCCGACCTTTCTTGAAGTGGCTTCCCATTTTCGAGTTCTCGTTTGTAGGTCCCACTTTAATCTACCCCGTGACGGCAACCCTGTTCGCTAAAGCCATAAAGAACGGGAGCAGACTGCAATAACGAGGTTCTACTGCAAATCTTCGACGATAGCACGAGGCAGCGCAGATTTCGTTGAATGACGTTTCATTTTGTTCGGCTCCCGAGTTATCATCACATGGCCGTGCGCACAATGTGCGCGACCCGGTTGTAGACCTTTATCTAATCACTTTGTTTACTCCATGTAGTAAATTCGTATGCGAAGTATGTGTGTAACCTGCGGAAGCCTCTCCGAGAAATATCGATCTCATCGCCTTAACCTTTCGCAGCATCCATACTCTAAATGTCGTGGTGGACGTGCTTACAATCACTTCCAAAGTATGTTCAACCTTCCTTAACTTCCGTAATTATGACTACAGATTAAGGGTGTTAATTGCAGCACAATATCCGAGAATATAATCTGGGGATGGGATTTTCGGAAAAAACAAATCGTGAGTTAAATTTAATTAGCACGGCCACACACTCAAATAGTGTTACTTCTTGAGCTATCGGTATCTACTCACTTCTTGCTTTTCAGCTGTGAGTACATAGTCACGTCCGGGACAAACTAGATTCACGTGCAAAGTTCGTGATTTTTCCAACGTCAAAAATCTACAGCGATCCATCATTTTCAAGAATCATTACTGAGAATAACACTGACTCCCATCCATTGAGTGTGACTATACCACATGACACTAGTAACGATGTCGATGTTGTAGTGATACAACAATCACGTACACACAGATACGGCAGAGGGAGTAAACAAAGCTTTAAAATGGTATACTTCCCGGAAGACATTAACAATTAAATGTGTGAGGAATTTATGTAGAAACTCTAGTGCCTTTCAAACTAAGACCTCCGCAATTGAACCATCTACTATTTCGTAGCCTTATTTTTCCTATTGTTATGATATGATACATGACTTTATTACAGTGGTAACGATTTTGGTGGATAATTCCATTAAAATGCCCAATGAATTACTGATTTATGGTTTCAGCATTACAAATGTTATTAATTCATGGTTTGTTAACTCATAGGCACAATTTTGCGGAATAACAAGCGTTACTGTGCTAATACAGGCTTGGCAAACAGCAAGGGGCTGATGACGTAATATGTGAACAGCCCCCAAATCGCTGACAATAAAAAAAGAGATTGCGAAATTTCAAATGCGCAAGATTTCACTGGGCGATGGCTTGAATCATCTCATTTTAACTCTACGTACTAGCGCGGAAAATCTATAAGTTATCTGCGTCAACAAATTGACAATCGCGCAAGTTCATTGTCATACAAGTCCGTAATTTGTGATGATTCTTTGTAGACTTCGCTCACAATTATGTGATCGAAAAGAATCAGCGCGCCATGAAAAAGTAGTACTGACACTCACAAAATTTCTTCAGAAAACATCAACTCCTAGTTCTTCACAAGGCAAAAAGGCCCTTAAATGTTTGCAGTAACCACTGTCGTATGAACATTAATGGTTTTTTAGGCAATTTGGACTTATCTTTGCGATATTTAACTCAACCAGGGGTGGGCTAGATTAATGTTAAATTTCGCAACCTCCTCTCTGCCGAGGGATTTAGATACAGGGGGAGTTTTCGGGCATGGATTATTTGTAACATTAAAACCCAATTAAAACGTTGTAGTTCGTACCCTGCGTCAACCTTAAGTTACAATTTTTTTTGGTTGCTTATGAAAATTAAAAACTAAATACGGAATCCCATGGAAGCGTTTGGAAAACAATTTTAATATGGGTGATTCATAAAATGTCTTGGGATTGGCAAGGCTACGCGTATAATTACGTAGCTACACATCACACAGACTCTATACAAGTGTAATAACATCATCGCAAACCGCAATTCGTTATGGAATATTTATGAAACAGAAATGATTCTATATCGAGACAAGGTTTCATATGCTGCAACTTATTATTTTGTAGGTTTTAGTGCAATAATGTTTTATTGCATAAAGTTGATGCACACAAAGGTGAGATCATGTTGCAAAAGTAAGGGTTATGATATGATCTTTTCTGAGTGAATTATTACTTATGACTCATCAGTAGAATAGAATCGAAGGCACAATTATTCAATTATAAATTGTTGTATTACCAGTTTGACGTGTGTATTTCCACTTTTGGCGCAAAAAATTAGACGCATTACGCATTCGATTGCTTTGGATAGGATGAACTATATCATAGCTCGTCGAATTATTATTATTTTGAGGAGAAACTTACCATAACCTGATCTCAACGTGAATCTTATGCAGTAATGCGAACTGAAAATCCTGCTGCAGTTCTCGTTTCAAGTCAACATTATTAAGTAGTCCGTCCGTATGTCCATGTATGTCCGTCCGCCCGTGCACGCGATAACTTCCGAACGGATGGGCCGATCGAACGAACTTTTTTTATAAGGACTCAACAGAGGTCAAGAGTTGTAGGGATTGAATTTTAGGTCAATCAGACCAGCGACCTTTGGCCTAAAATCACTTAAATTCCATCTACACGACCAATCAAAATTGGAGTGGCCGATTCGATCCAAAATTTTTATACTGGCTCAGCAGGGATCAAGGTTGATGAGGGTTGTTTTTCAGGTAAATGGAACCAGTGACCTTTCGCCCATTATCACGCCATGTCTGTTCGTGAGATAATTACCAGATGGATGGGCCGATTCGAACAGGATTGTTTTATTCGCTCAGCGCGGTCAAGGGTTTCCAGGATTGATTTTCAAGTCAAGCTGATCAGCGATCTTTGACCTAAAATTCCTTTTAAGGCAAAGTTTCACAAGGCAAGTTTCAAAGATAAGTACACAAGAGCTACTCCCTCACGTGTTTTGATGCTCTTTGCGCGTTTGTGTGCACGATAGATGTGCATGCGCCATTTAAATTCAATTCATGTGTACACATTCGCCTAAAAACACGATACCATTTCATACATCGGTTGCCCGTTTATTACATCTCCGGGGCCGTACATATTGAAAACATATACGGGTAAAAGAAGTGTCACAACTGACGGGGACGTCATGTCACAGCAGCAAGGGAAGGGATACGCGGCGAGCAATACTGATGTGAATTTTGTTCAAAATAACACCTATTCCTGTTTGATACCACTCACCCTCAAGATGAATGAGACTGAAGGGAAGCATTTTAAATCACAGCATAAATTGATATAAGGGTGGGAAGGGGCCTGTAGGGCTGCAAGATATATTTTAATAAAAGGGGAGGTGTCAAGGGAAAATTGTGAAAATTGAATATCAAAATTTAAGGATGGAATTGATGTGTATATAGCTTCGAATGAATCCGAACAGCGGGCACCTTTCAGGGGGATAGGAAGTAAGTACACTAGAGAGTCCTCAGGATCTGACCGCAGATGGCGCATGCTGCTAGGCCATGTCTATGTAGCCTCTACGAACGCAAGGCATGTCCGTATCAAGGGAGATAGATAGTTTCTATACCCTTGGTCCGTATGTCACTGTGGGCATGAATGCACTTTTGGAAGAGTTAGTTGTTACATCTCAAAGTGTATATTTAAAGTTACGGCGACAAATATAATACGTTTTTTCCTTACGAGTGTGGGTTTGTAAATCTTCGAAATTAAAATGCAGTTTTCAAAAATTTGATATTTTTGAATTCAATTGATGTTGATGCGCAATTATTGTCTCAAAAAGCAAGATATTTTAAATCTACCAGCTGATTTTTCATTCCATATCCTGTTTTATAAATGTTTATAATGAAGATTATGACTACGTCTTGATTATTCATTTTTTCCATCCCCATCTGACATTTTAATGCATCTTCGTAAATGCATGTCTGCAGCAGTGGCAGAGGGGTTTTACTGTCAGCAACGATATTCTCACTGAATGCTACGTAATCGCACTTGCATTAGAGTTGATACTGCTTCTCACTGATATTATTCAATTCCGTGACAGCTAACCACAGTCAGACTGCTAATGCGATCGTAGAAGCGGGAGGACAGTTGCTCTTTAGAGGCTAAAAGTTTCATCGTAAATTTCAGCAGTACTTTCATTAGCAGAGAATGAGACCGGTATTTATGTACCAAATACTGGCTCTCCATTTATTATTGGAGTTTTCCAACTCCGTTGCACAATCTCCACCTGATCCAGTCGTGAAAATAAGACAAGGAAAGCTAAGAGGTTATGAATCTGAATCAAGGAATGGAAAAATTTACTACGCATTTGTTGGAATACCTTTCGTAGATAAGCCAGAGAGATTTGAAGTAAGCACAAGACGATTTTCATTTATTATGCTTTTGCAATGTAGTAAATCTTGGCTACGCTTTATTTCATAGCGTTGGTTTTTTGCTTCTGTAGTTCATGAATCAACTGGATAAAGATTTTACTGTTGCTCATGTAATTTAAATCTACATTATTGATTAAGTGTAGTATGTTCATTGAATAAATCATTTAATCATTTCTCCTTTGTTCCTGATTTTTAACCCGGTGCTGGCTACCGCTTCTGGAACGCTGTCCAGTACTAGTATCCCCGACAGACTTATCCTTTCCAGTGAACTTGTGATACATATTCGTACTACGACTTCGCTATACGACTTAAACATTGCTCCTCCCCCTCCCCATAAACAAGTCTTTGTGCAAACCATGAGTAGTTGGACGTATTGTGGTAGCGGGTCGGGTTAGGTAATTCGTATAATACCATGAGTCATACAGTTTACATGGGATATTCTAACGTGAGGTACAATCGATAACGATGGCTCAGTGATTGACAATACGTAAATAATCCTCTCATCTGTTCTGTAATAATTTGTCGATTTACTTATAATAAGAGAGACACATAAATATGTGCGACAGGCACCCAGTCTGGACCCACCCACTCCATGGGAGGGGATAAGGGATGCAAGAGCTCATGGACCTGTGTGTTTGAACTACAACGTAATAACTAAACAGACTTCAGGGGAAGAGGACTGTTTATTCTTGGATGTTTATTCGAGGCAGGTTAGTTAATAACGTCATTAATTATCATCATCATCATCATACTTTACTATTCGGTGGGACTTACCCACAACAAAGGATTCTCCAGAATGATTAAATAACGTCATTAGGAATGTCCCCAGAACACGGTGTGATTAAAGTTAATTGCTGTTGCAAGCGCAAGCGATGAGAACAATTAGAATGTTACAATCGACTCTCAATTGTGTCAGATCCGGGGTAAAGCCCCAGTGATGGTATACATACACGGTGGAGGTTTTCAGTGGGGTACTGGGCAAATTCATGGACCTAAGTATCTTATGGATGAGAATATTGTTCTTGTGACCTTCAATTACAGACTTGGCCCTTTTGGTATGATGTTTGCTTTAACACCTACAATTAAGGTTACACAGCAGTAAGATTATCTGTGTTACTATGGGTTTGTAATGAAATTGCAAAGGTTTCCTAAGTACTGGCGATAGCGTGATTCAAGGAAATATGGGACTGAAGGATCAAGTTGCAGCTTTAAGATGGGTGAAACAGAACATAGGAAGCTTCGGCGGAGATTCTGACCGCATCACGATTTTCGGTGAAAGTGCTGGTGGTGGCTCCGTATCTCTCCACCTGCTGTCACCAATGAGCAAAGGTTGGTATTGAAATTTTTGGTAATATTGGTTGGGGAATCGAAGCTTAGTATCCGTGTGGATCTTACTTGAAAACTTAAAGAGTCTGTAATTGATATTTAGGATTGTTTCACCGTGCTATCTCACAAAGCGGAGCCGCACTAAATCCTTGGACCTGCATCAAAAACCCTAAATTTCACCTCCATGAATTGGCTGAGAAGGTCGGGTGCTCAACGAGGAGCTCGAAATTGTTAAAAGAATGCCTCATGGTAAAAGGTGCCCACGAGCTGGTGGCATATTCTTTTGCGGTAAGAAGTATTACAGAGGGCACACACAGCCAGCCGAACAAAAATGGCACGGATAAATTCAGCCATGAAGCAAAACCAGCCGGAGGTAAATCGGCATGCCGCCCGAGGCCTAATCCTCCGGTGCCTTGGCCGTGTTTGCCCCGTGGATAATTTAATCCTGTGATAAATCTACTCCCTTGGCCGTTCGTGTCCATTTCGAGATTTGGCGATGATCTCAGAGCATCTATTCTCTTTCAGAGATGGCATACCGATCCGACCGTTCCTATGGGACCTGTTGTTGAGAAGCTTCGCCATGGTCAGAGCATAGATGACGTTTTCCTTAGCGAATGGCCATACGAAGTATTGAAAAAGGGCTCTTTCGAGAAAGTACCGTGGATCGTTGGAGTGAATGAGGATGAGGGTATACTTTTTCATTCGTCAAGTAAGCTGTGTGAAAGACAACAGATGATATGCCTATAAATTTATATGATGGTTGTCCCATCGTAATTATATGTACAACACCGCAGTGATTCTGAAGGAACCACAGCTACTTAAAGATGTCAACAATGAGTGGAGCCGTGTTGCACCGATCTCGCTTACATTTTATGATGACCCAAACACAACCGAAGAAGTGCTGAACTCTATATCAGTTGAAATAAAGGAATTTTATCTACGTGGTAACAGATTCAGTGAAGAGACACGACAGGAGCTTACTGACATGTACTCCGACCGGTATTTCGTTCATGGAGTGCGATCGACTGCAATAATGCAGGCTCAACAAGAAGCCATAGTTTACCTGTACCTCTTTACTTTCAAAGGGAGTTACAGTTTTGTTCAGGATCGCGGATTCCAGAAGCCTTTAGGTTAGTACGGCAGTTTACAATATAACCACGGTTATGTACTGTTAATGAACTGCCAATGCCTCTAAAGGTGTTACGCACAAGGATGAACTCCAATACATATTCGATGGGATTGGGCCAGATCCAGCACCAGGCCCGGAGAGACAACTGTCAGAGAATCTGATCAAACTTTGGACGGGCTTTGCAGCCACCGGGTAGGTCTAACATCGATCACTGAACTACAAAGTTTAATAGTATGGAAGAAAACCTGCGAAAATGATGCACAATGTTTCAGCGTACCAGCTCCTCTGTGGGGTAGCGTAAAGCAGTGGTCGTCAATTTCCAGGGAAGAAGCTAGTGGACAAGAATCCTTGAAATGGTTGGTTCTAGACGGGAACACAAGTGTCATTGACGAGCCGTTCACAGCAAGAATGAAATTTTGGGACGAGTTAGGGGTTCGTTACCCAGCAATAACGGGCTACATCCGAGAGCTATCAAGGGATAAATACGATGAGGGGGAAGCTGACCAGACGCTGTCGATGAAAGCTTCAAAGCATCAAGAACTTTAAGAATGTTAAGTTCTATGAATTATAAGATCCACAGGTATCAAATTATCAAATGCTCCAGGAAGTCTTTTAGTTGGAAATGACGCACTGGAATCCGTAGTTTTTGGCATCAAAAATATTTTCGAACTATTTACAGCCGTTTTCAGATTCGTGGCACGGCAAAATAGCAATTTCAGGTCATACCTTTGACGTTTTGATCGTGAAGAGTCACTTATTTTTGTGTAGATGACGTGGGAGGCGAATATGTTCCCTTTTAACTCGTTTCGTAGAGTACAATAAGTTCCTCTTTCTATGAAACGATTGAATTATATTGGTCATTTTGGTTTTACTGAATTTCGATTTATTTTCCTTCGAAGTGCGCAGATCCTTGGGGTCGTCGAAGTGACATTAATGGACCAAACCCCTCATTTCTGAGTCATGAGTCGATTAGATTAGCCGCAGAAACTCATTAATACTCTTTTAACTGTGAAAAATATCGAAAAAGTGAAATTCAATTTTCGAAATTATTGTTTTTGCTTTGAATGTTCTGTAATGCCGGGCTACGAGATAAATCGTGTTTTATGTTTTTGGTATGTCCGTCTGTTCGCGCCAGAGACGGGGTAATCAAAACCAATTACACATTACAAAATACAAATACATTTTTTGAACTTCCCCATTACCCATTACAAAATACAAATACATTTTTTGAACTTCCCCATTACCCACTACAAAATACAAATGCATTTTTTGAACTTCCCCATTACCCATTACAAAATACAAATATATTTCTTGAGTTTTACCATTACCCATTACAAAATAAAAACACACTTGAAATTTGCCATTACACATTAACCAATACAAGTAATTATGTGATGAGCATTACATCCATTACATTACAGGGTGGCTTTTAAGTTCCGATATCTACTTTTGTGTACGCCTCTTCCCAAAACGCGAAG
>WJFA01001854.1:0-18631 GCA_009870155.1 Pseudobourletiella spinata
TAAAACTATAGTCTATCGTCCGACCAACCACCGACCTCCAATGTCCAACCCCTAATACCCCCACCATAAAACAGCGTCCTATCCTTTACCATTGACGTGCATTCTTTTTTTAAGATCCGCCGCAGTGTAACTACTGATAGGAGTGGGACATTGATGCACTGGTCAAGCCATGCTCGGGTTGGGCTGGGACATGGTATATACATGATGATCGGGGGGTGCGAGTGGAACATTGCATATACATATTGCTGGTCAACTTGTGATGGAATAGGAAATTATTCGCGGTTCTTATTTTACGGATTCAACCCTAGACCCATTACATGGTGTGTAGCTACGTTGAGGGTTATTATTTCACTGCTGGTCACGGAATGGGGCTGGAACACAGTATGTACATACTAACTGGGGATTCAAATGAGTCACTCATGTACATATGACTGGTCACATGGTGGTGGGATTGGGCCGTGACACGACATATGCATATTTCTCATTGATTCGACTGGGACATTAGATCATACACGATTCCACTGTATTGGTTCACATATCATATGCACACGAAGGGATTTCTACTACAGTGATGAAAGGGGATAGGCATTGACCACAAAATATCTCCCGCCCTTAAATTGTAACCATGTAACATATTAACAACTGCTGTCGATATCACCTGTGCACACGAATTTTGCAATTCTTTTGGCCACGGTCAAATATGGCACTCCATGCGGCATGTGCAAATATAACGCGATTTAGGCACACGTAACAGCAGGAAATGCGGTTTTGATCATTGTAACAGAATATCATACGGCATGAGAAAATGTGATTCCATTTAATGTGGGATGGGCAAATGTAACATCATAATAGCATCAAATCGACGGCTAAACATCAAAAACCAGCATTTGATTTTTGCCTCAGCTGCAAGAACCAGCAACCGCTAACTGTAAAAATTTTCAAATGCAAAATCTGTTTTTCAAATCAAAATTTTTTGTTTCGTGTAAAACAAGAGGCAAGGAGTAAAGATCAAATTTGAAAAAAGTCAAGAACTTCAATTTTAACGTACTAAATAGTGAATTACGCCAAAAACTAGCCATAGAAACCAAGTTTTCATTAACTGAATTCTTTTCTGGTGTGGGTAGGAGGAATTTAGTTATTTGTAGATATGACAGGTTTTGACAAAACAAAAATGAATATGATGGGTCTTGCAATTGAGCCAAAAATTTACATGATGGCTTCAGCAGTTTAGCCGTCGATATGCGACATGGGCAAGTGCAACAACAACACATGGAGAACAGGGGTAAATGTAAGTGGTACACATGGGACATGGGCAAGTGGAATAGCATAACATGCGACAAGGGTAAATGCAACAATAAAATATGGGGAATAGGAGTAAATATAACTGGTACACATGGTGACGTGGGCAAATTTAATAGCACCATATGCAACATGAACGAATCTGAACCAGGAAATTGTGACGCTAAGAAAGAAAACAAATTATGGCGAGCTTAAACAAGTGACACCAACACACTAGTTAGAAGTGTAATTAACGCATCTAAGATTTGTTTGTAACCGGAATCCTTTGGTGAATTGTTGTACATATCACAAACCCTGTGGGGCCCATGCAACGCGTTGGCAAACCCGCTAGTCTTACGCGATAAAATTATCCATCGTTCTTGGTTTAGCGCTTCTTTGCTGCACCCACTACATGTTCTTCGAATCTGACATCATTATGTGCGGCATGGGCAAAGTTAGCATTATTTCATGAGACATGGGCAAATTTTATAGCATTATATGTGAGATGGGTAAATAACAGCACTGCAGGTGACATGAACAAATGTTACAGCAAAACGTGACATGGAGAAATGCGTCAGCATAACATGCGACATGGGTGCAAGCATCACTAGTACATGTGACACGGCGAAACTTACAGTATTACTCAGTACGTGGGTAAATCACAACATTGCAGATGAAATAGGTGCATCACAGCATAATAGGTGACATGAGCAAATGCTTTGCATTGCATTGGACATGGGTTAATTATCAAGTAACAGTATTGCAACGTGGACAGTCGGTATAGTATTTCATTGTACTCACTTGGGTGAGTAATAGCATTATAAATGTCACGTGTAAATGTTACATCATTACTTGCGCCATAGGGCAAGTAATGCAGCAGCTGTACATGCGACATGTGTAAACCAAAAAGCTTTGAATGTTATGTGGGAAAACGTTACAGCATTGCGTATGACACGCGCATCATAACCTGCGATATAGGTATGTGCAGCAGCAGTCCACATGACATGGGAAAATTTTACAGCATAACCTTTGTCATGGTGAAATGCTACCGCATAACATGCGACAAGAGTGTAACATTATTACGTGAAAAATGGGCGAAAGTTACAACAATACAAATGCATGCGTAGGGAAATGCAACAGCAAATATAGCAAACATATAGGGTGTGGATGATTGTAACGTCACAACCGGAGCCATGGACAAGTGTAACAGCAACGCAGGCGACGTAGACAGTGCAGTGGAAACAGGAACACATACGACGTGAACAATGGCAACGGCAGAAACTTATAAATAGACAAATGTAGCAGCAGCATGTTAGAAATGGACAAATGCAGCAGCGACACATGTGAAGAGAACAAATATGGCGTGAAAAGGTTTTTCCTCCGTAAATATACTGGTACGGCTAAAGAAATGTAACAGGAACACGTGACATGAGCAAATGTATTGTGAGGAATGCAAATGAGATGTTAAGATGTAAAGTAAATACGTGGAATAAATAAAGATTGAAAATAATAAAGCGAATACGTTGGAACATGAACAAATGACACGAATCTTGAAAGAACTATAATTATAGCATTTCGCATGTGCTATCCATCTTCCTGGTATTGGAAATTTCGGTATTTTCAGAAACCCTCAATGTCCCACTTAACATGCTGTACACAAAAACGCTAGTAAGACCATACCAGACTTAAATTTTATGCAGGTTGTAACGAAAACTCATAACATTCCTACTCTGCAGTACACTGACGGTGCATATCACAACCGCATTTAGTTGAGAATTTAGGGACCATGCATGCCGTTATATACTCGAATAGTAATGTCAAGAATAGTGTTTTAATGTAACGTTAATATATGTCTACACACCATAAGCTAATAGGTCTTCTTGAAACTCTAGTCTCTACTACTTGAATGATCGTTGATGTTTTGTCAGAAGTTCAGGTGCTACATGGATAAAAACGTGACTTACATTTATGTTGCCCTTTGATAACCCTTATATTACAAAATGATGGCTTTGTTATGCAAGTAAACCCTGAGTCAAATATAATGCTCCTCGTGTAGGAGAATGAAATCAATGCACAATGGGAACTCCGTGAACATAGCATGCTTTGCTTCCTGGTTCCTAGATGTACCAATCAGGCTTCAATATACGCCAAATATCATTTAGCTCTGCACGGGGACGTTTGGTGAATTAATATCACCGACTAGGATTGCGAAGGCTCGTTACCGGAGGCAAAATGAAGGTTATGTATATTCTGCTGCTGTTGCTATTCATTGCAGCTATAATCACGGTACGTATTTCATTGCAAATTCTCATATTTTGCGTTCATTAAGTTCATTTAGTTTTCATTCCTGCAACTGTTTCGAGTAGTCATATGTTTACATTTTAATTCCTCCTTTATATTTATAGGACGCAAAAAGGGTGAGAAAACAAAACTACAACAGCTTTTCTGCAAATTTGATCGTTTGGATAAATCAAATAAGAATAAGTAATACTGTCTTATGCTCTCGAATATCTATAATCATTCAGAAGGCTCCTGCGAAGCTTCAGCGGACTCTCGAAGATTGTAAAAAAATTAAGGTTCCAGACCCCGACTGCTTTGCTTTATTGAAGCACGAGGATGAACTAAATGCGTTCACTGGCTCAAAAGCCAAAAAAGCATGAGCAGCATTGGAATTACGGGTAACTTACATGGAGTGAGATCAGCTGAGTCACAAGGGTCACGATTTATCTTTTTTCTAACTTAAAACTATCCTATTCTTCAAACAATGTTGTTTATAGGAACTAACCGAGTAAAAAATGTGTAAAAATATTCAGGAAACTGTTATACGCCAACTGTTCACCTGTATCAATGTTTGATTCTTTGAGCAGTGATACTTATGCCATGCTCACTCATCACACATCAATTCTGTGCGTAATTCATCAACCAGCTATTTCTGTATGCTAATTTTAATAATTCTTCGATGGTAATGTTGTTTTATGGCCTTTACGATGATAGAGCGTCTCCAAAAATCGAGTTAAAAAATAAATGCGTAGATGTTTTATGCAGAAGCAGAACCGAGTAAATTGGAATAGATAATGGCTCTAAATATCTGTTGCATGCTTGAAATTCGTTTAACATAAGACAGATAAACAAATCCTCGCCGTCATCCGACGCAGATAGACTGGGCTGTTATTAATAGAAGTAGTTTGGTTCATTTCATAATAATTCCTACGGAGCATTTGAATATTCTATTCAGAATGTTCGTGACTGTACTTATCAAGTACAACTCCATCAATAAAAAGTTAGTCTCAGCTTCCTTGTTCCAGCAATAGTTGATACAGGAATCAGTGCAAGGCGTGTTTGAACTACTGATAACTAGCGGGTTTGCCCAAGCGTTGCGTGGGGCCAAGGGTGTTTTTGTAATACATGGACTGTCTATAGGGTGATGGACAGAACGTCAGTCTGTCTTAGTCTTTACTACTGCTTTTTAGCGCTGTAACTTGTGTATGCTACGTAAATAAGAACTTTTTATCTGATCTGTTACATTTGGATACCTTTGGTTCTCCATTACAACCGGCTTGTACCCATTTTTCGTAGACATTCTAGACATTTCTAGACATTCTGGAATTCGTCCCAGTGGTTCTACGTTTGTGCATGGGCTAAGTGTGATACTTAGAGGTTTTCATGCGTCAGTCACATGAACCCATTGCATTGTTGACACATATTCTGCTTTATGCAGTGATTACATTGCCATGAAGTCGCCATTCCTTATTTCCAATAGTTGTCCTAGTATCTGTAGTGCACATTGGTGCAACCCATGTGTGTCGCACTGACGTGAATTCGGTGTTGACATCTGGCCTCCTGTATCAAGGAAAACCCTGGGATCAGTAAGCAGTATCGTATCCACAAAGCATCATTTCATCAATTCATGTGTAATGTATATTTGTCCGTAGTATTTTAAGCAGATGCATTTGACTAAGCGACATTCTCTGCTTGAATTTAGCATTGACGTGAATGCGGTGTTGATTTTTCGTCGTGTTCTCAGCAGTTTATGCGTTACGGTGAACCAGTGATGTCGTAGTTAAAATGATTCATGCCGCATGTGTCGAGTAAATATTTCCGTCGCAATTTGTCGCAATTCCATATATCTCTTCAACGTATGCTTTGCATGACGTACTGACATCGATACGGTGTTCACATTTGTCCTTTTGTCTTCAAGAGTAAATAAATTGCGGTTAGTACGCCATGTGGTATCCACAATGGCTCATTTCGAATAATTACTGTTCATTAGCCCGTCGTTTGTGTATCGCAGTTGTCTTCGACGACGCGACATTCTCTGGTTCGCATGTCGCACTGACGCGAATGCGGTGTTGACATTCGTCATCGTCTTGTTAGCAGTTAATCCGTTACCGCGAAACAGTCGTAATTAAAATGATCCATGTCGCATGTGTCGTGTAGATATTTCCGTCGAATATTGTCGCAATTCCATGCATCTGGGATACTGCACTACACTTTGCTAACAGAATGTCGGAACTCACCGAACTAACGTTCATGCACTGCACTACTGTCTGAACTGGTTGTCGCCTCCATAACCGTAAACTCAGAGCCCCTTCGTATACGGTATACTGAGTCATTCAGTAGGCATCGCAACACGTAATTTTGCCTGGACCACCGTATACTGAAAGCCCCTCCGTATACGCCCCGTAGCATGGTAGACTGACAGAATCATCCAGTAAGCACTGCAACATGCAAATTTACCTGCACAACCGTATACTGACAGCAACAGAAAAGGTACTTCTGACCTGTATGTTGCTGCACCACCGAGCCACTACTCAAGTCCCCTTCGTATGCTCCCCGAACACGGAAGACTGACATCATCAAGTAAGCACTGCAACACGCATTGTTTCCTGCACCAGCATATAAATATCATACCAACGGGTACTAACATCAACGCCGAATACTCATAACACTACCGCTTATGCCCTCCACCACCGTACACAAAAACAACATAGAAAACTGACTGCACCAGCATATACTACTAGGAAAAACGAATGACAACATGGAATACTCCCTGCACATGGAAAAACGAACGACAACATGGAATACTCCCTGCACCAGGAAAAACGAATGACAACATGGAATACTCCCTGCACCAGGAAAAACGAACGACAACATGGAATACTCCCTGCACCAGGAAAAACGAATGACAACATGGAATACTCCGTGCACCAGGATAAACGAATGACAACATGGAATACTCCGTGCACCAGGATAAACGAATGACAACATCGAATGATACCTGAACCACCGTATACAAATGACAACATAAAATACTGGATGCACCAACATATACTCTTGGCAACATGGAACACTCCCTGATAAACGAATGACATCAAATGCTATGTGAACCACCGTAGACGAATGACAACATCGAACTCCCTGCACCAACTTAAACTGTTAACACTATGTCCTCCCTGGACCACCGCATTATAATATTCAATATTCCCCGTACCAGCACACACTCATGGCAACATGAAATACACCATGCACCAGCATATAATGTAAACACCAAGTACTTCGTGAACCTCCGTATACGCATTAAACCATTAAGTACTCCCTGCACCAGCATGTACTCATGACGACATAAAAACTCCCTGCAACAGCACATAGATATAGCAACAGATATAGCATATCTGTAAACACTACCGAGTACATGCTGGACCACCGTATATGCACTACAACATTCAGTACTCCCTGCACCAGCACATATTAACGACAAAGACGAATGTTCCATTCACCAGCGTAGACTGCAAAAACCACCGCGAGCATGACAACATATAGTACTACCACCGCCACCGCATTACAACATTCATTACTCCCAGCATCAGCAAATACTCACGAAGACATGCACCAGCATATACTGTAAACACCACCGAGTACTCCCTGGACCACCGTATATGCATCACAACATTCAGTACTCCCCGAACCAGCATATACTCATGACAACATGGATCGACCCATTTATCTCTGGTGTCTACATTATATGACTTTTTTCGTTCATGTTTCATTTGTTAGACGATTGCAAAAAGCCGGCATTATTTTGAAAAAATGTAGAGGGGGGACCCTTGGGAAGAGAAAAAATTGCATGTTAATTCCCATAAGAAAAAGCAGTTTTGAATTTCGCGAAATTTTTGCGGGCCTAAATCCGGCTAGGCGCAAGAATGTTACATGTTTACCTATGTTTTAGGAAGCGCTGAAAACGATGGTGTACGTGAAATTCCCATATCGTATAACCAGCCCTTGTGTAATTCTCGTAACTACTCCGTGGAGTACCGTATACACATGAATTTTGAAATAGACTCAATGCCAATACATATGTGTTGCACAAGAGTTGTGCAGAACTTTGTCCTGAGCGGCGAATCCAATACCCAACCCCAGTTGTCCACGAACTCGGACGACTGCTCGTCCGAAATGGCAAAGCCAACATGTGTGTACGTCTCGTGTTGTCTCGGAGGAAAACGTGGTGGCCTTGGTGCAGCTTTGTCAACGTTGTACAAGAGCACAAGATTTTGGTGACACTCCAAAATCTCAAACTTATGCACAGATGTTGCAGCACATGCTGTTTGATGACTTTTGCATTTTCAAATTATCCGGTACAACAGCCCAGTTTTCAAATTTTCACAGGATATTGTTTGAATTCAACATTCCAAATTTTCAAAAGTATTTATTGGTTACATTAGAGTGTCAGTCTGATGCGAAACTAGGGTAGCACATGCGGTTTGATAACTTTATGTATTTCATAAGTTTCCGGTGCAACAACGCATTTTCTAAGCGTCACCAGATGTTATTTCCCATGATCAATCCAAATTCTTAGACGCTTTTTTCAGTGACACTCGAAAATCTCAGTCTGATGCAAAACTGAGGTATGCGTCTGTGAGTTCTGCACTTTTCGTGGCGGTACTACAAATGTAAAGAACGAACGCTACTATAGTCCCTCGGCGATTTGAAAATCCCTTTCCAAAATACACATACCATGTCGTTCTTTTCTAATTTATCCATTTTAAATGTTGTAGTTAAAATTATAACGTGCTACCCTTGCCTTGGCTGCAAACAGTTTAAATAACTAATACGAGGACACACAACTTGGCCTTCTATCTACCGAAGCAGCTACAGAGAATTGGATTCCTGTACGTGTGGGAAGAGTAAGATCCCGAATTACTCACAACAAAAAAACCTCTAACCACCAGTTTGGTGGAAGACAAACAGTATTTTGAAACGTAAGACGAGTCAGTAGCTCCTCATTCAGTAACTTTTAATGCAGAAGAAAAGGAGAGGACCAGAAAACCAGCTTCACTGGAGAATGCCGAACAATATTTGAATTGCTACATAACCAATCGATTTGAACCATCGGAATCACATCGTATCTGCTACCTTCAACAGTCAGACAATTGAGCCCGGTTTAACGACTTAATTTCTACTTAGTTTTATACGTTTTAAGCTCTTAAACTCCGCTCACGGTTTCTAGTTAAATGTTTAACTCATTCTTAATATTGCTTTAGGTTAGTGAAACTTTGCTGACTAAAAAAATAAAGTATAACATTGCTTTTATTTCTCTCTCTGCACACATAAAAATGTATATTTCTTCATGTTGTGGTCAACGGTACTATTTAAATTCTATTCTATTCCATTCAACAGAAATTCAAAAATTCTATCAGTGGGTCCAACTAATGATTGGCGAAAAGACGTTTTTCAGCTTTCAAAATATTTTACGATTCCGTAGGATAACTCCTTACTCCACAACCTACACTCTAAAAATGTGCAAGAAAAAGCTAATTGTTTTTATCTACAATTAAAGTTACTGGGTATCATTACTAGCTGGATACGTACAGCCCCACCTAAGTTTCTGTAATGAAATGAAGAATAAGTATTAATAAGATTAAAAATAGTATAAGTGTACAAAAATTATAGATGATGGTGTAATGATGATAACGATGGTACCCTGAAGAAAAAAATAAAACCAGAAAATTTGTGACAAATGTCACGTTTCAGTAATTAATACTGCACTGAGCTCTTTAAAACTCAACTGAGCTCATCTTGAGCTTATCTTAGCCCCAGTTTGTACCGACTAATTTGTACAATGCTCTAAACTCATCTGAGTCCCAGCTTACACGGCGAAAGTGATGTACTGTTAAATTCATACTGCTCTGAAATCACGTAGAACTAAACTGGAACTCACACGAGCCCGTGGTTCTACTGCTCATGTAATGCACTGCTCACATCATAATGCTCTGAACTCACTTGAGACCTAACTTATACCGCTCTGTACTCATCTAACCTCTCATAGAAATCAACCTCTGCGTCAATACCTCCTGCTCAAGCCATACTGCACTGTAGTCACGGGCTTTTGCGTCTGTTTTAAAATTTGAGCTTGCCTATTTGAACACAGACTGAATTTGAACAATATACCACTAGATACTCTTCTTGGATCAGTAGTTAGTTTGAAAATACGTAACATCGGAAAATACAAATACAGAAACATGAGTGCATAACCCCCTCATTGACAAATACAAACGCTGAAATACGATCGCTTAATCTTATCATTTAAAAGTACGAGTAGAGATATATGAGTGCTTAAGCTTATGATCCGAAAATGAAAATAAATGTGTACAAATGCTGAATAGGGTTCATGGCAAATAGAAACATCAAAATACCCGTACTGATTGTTCGTACTTATTGTTCATATTCGTATTTGCTACTAAGATTTTTCAATGGACTGGATGGTTGGATACTTTGGAATCGGCAACGCTTTTGTTGAGTCTCATGCACGCTTTGTACAATACAATATTTTCAAATTTCTGATTGTATTGTAAATGATTCCATTTGAAATATATATGAACCTGCCTAAAAACCATGATGGTTAGCTCAAAATAGAACTTTGCCTAAGTTGTGTCGGTTAGTTTTGCACCTCAATAATTTTTTCCATCATTCCAATTATAGTATAAGAAAATTGAAGATTACGGTTGTGCGTTGATGTACCCGGAAAGAAACTTTATGATTAGTGAGCATGATTCCATCCAAGGTGGCGTAGGTCGTGATAGAGGAATTCGAGGATGTTGCTTCAGCCGCTGGTATTACTTGGATCAGTGGTGTCGGTTGTGTAGGTGGTGGGCTGCAAACAAATGCTACTACTGATTTTTTGTAACTTTCTATTTTTTGTAACGTCTATTGGTTACGGTATTATTACCGGTACTCAGGAATGCATCTTTGATTATTCTGTGCCTTTTTTGCTGCCACCAATTGGGCATAAAATACGACGAAGTCCTGCGAGCACTTTTGCTACAGCTTGTAAAGTGGAAATACGTAGGCTTAAAAACACGTTGAAGTGTTGGCCGGGAAAATGTTGCGCTCTTAAGTTAAGAGTCTTAACATGATCACGGTGTTGCATTGTCTAACATAACCGTGCAAACAGTGACCTGAGAAGAAATTTAAAGGTCGTGAAGTGACAAGCTCAAAGAAGTATCTGAAAACGTAACCGAATACTTTCGAAGTAGTACTCAAAAAGATGACCATGCATCACAGGTGTGCGCCTGCGAGAATTTTTTGCGTCTGTAGAGCCTGAGCCCGCGAGTATACGTGCCTACGCCTGTCCTGCCCACCCAAAACCAAAATTTTGGCCCACAGGCTGCCTGTGAAAGGATAGTCCCTTGTGCCCACCTGGCTTGCGCAGGTGGCCTGCCTTGCACGCCTAAATAATCCCAACGGTTTTTATCATTTCAAAAACGCTGACATACCTCCAGTTTTACAGACGCAGCGTTCCTCAATTTCCATTTTTCTCTAATTCAAAGTTATAAGTGTAATTTTGATGGACATTCACATGTATAGAGTAATAGCTGTGCTTAAACATTTCGAAATATTTAGGCAGAATATCTTTACTTCGGTAGTGCAAGTTTTGCTTTACGCACCGGTTGCATTAATCCCCAAGTAATCTTTGATCCCATTAATTAAAATACTATGTACTAGTGTGGAAAACGTTAAAATTAATGCAGTCCACCAAAATTTGCAGTGCAATTGCAACTTAGGATGTGTAGTGGCCTGCGTTTTTTCTGCAGGCACATGCCACGCCTAGGCGCCCTGTTTGCGCCTGAAGCAGGCCTTCATCTCTGGTACTGGATGCGGTCAGCAACTTATAGCGTGAAAGTAAGCTGAAAATCTTTAAACGAATCGTAATGGCCTCGACAGCTCGTATCTTTTAGCATGGAACCAATTAGAGTATGCAATCACGTGATGCGCAGGCAGTCCACAAGCGGCCTGCAAAATAAAAGAGCGAAAACGGCCTGCGCAGGCTTTATTATAAGTATTGACCGCCTGCGCCCGCAAGATTCACATAGCACGCCTGTCTTCAGTTTGGCCTGCAGGCACAGGCTAGGCGCGGGCGGCTTGCATTGGCCTGGAGCAGCTCACCGCGTATGCATCAAGAAAACGTTCTGCAGAAAACGTATTAGTTCTTCAGTAAAATAAAATTTGATAGATGACGAAATAGTTTTTCAACATGTTTGGGGATACTAAATCTTTGCCTCCATGCAAGTGAATGTGCCTAAGTAAAATAGAATTTTAATTTACTCGAATCTCTAAACCTAGGTGAAAAAGTAAGGAATTTACTGCAATTTTATGCAATATTTCATGAGTGGAAAACAAAAGTAGAGTAGTTGAAGTAGTCTAGTAACACCATTATGTAACACTACTCCTACTACTACTATTAAGTAGTATTACTACTAGTACTACCAGTAAGTAGTACTGCTAGTGAAGCAGTGCTGTAAGTAGTCTTATTCGTCACTTGGACTTTTCCCGATCCCGGATCTAAAATATTTTAGAAGAATTAAACAATAAAACAAGTAACAAACTTGTAACAAGTAATTTTTTCAACAATACCATACACTTTATTCTGATGTATTTTGTAATCTGACGGATTTTCTGGAACACGACAAAAATTAACAATTATCTTAGAGGCAGTGATTAAAATTCCACCTTGGGAACCGACACATCAGAGATTTGGAAATTGTAGTCTAACAAAAGCTCCTTCAACCGCATATTGATTCCGATCTAACCATATTGTCCAGTTGTAGGTGCGCCAAACCGGGTAATGCACTTACCTTTCGGACCAGTTACCTATCTAGCCCTACCTTCAAGATGACCACTTGAATTTTTGACAAGTACAGGACGTTTACAACTTTGAATTAATTCCTCTAAATGCTCTGTTTTGCATCGGTTTTCTCGCTCCATTAAATCGCATTTTCCCATAACGACCGCCTTCATGTTCTGTTAAAAGATTAAGAATATTTAGCAACGTGTGAAACGATAACTGCCAGAAGCCCTCAGCGAATTTTCACTCAGTTTGCGATAATACACGTAATTTGAAATCTCTTTAAAGTCTGAGTTTTCGGCAAAACCTTTTAAAATCTCTAATAAATATTACCGTGGGAGGGTGAGTCTGACGCTGAGTCGGATTCTGTATCGGATGTGTGCGATAGAAGCGCTTCTCTGGCTTTGCTTTTGAGTGGCTCAGATACCTCATGGTTTCTTCTGGTTTGGCGACTCTCATGTGCGGCTCTATTCATCATGATGACATGCCGCTTTCGAACTAAAATTTTTGTATCAAAAGGTTTCATATTATATCATAAATTATCTGAAATACCTCAAATAGAAACTAGCAAAAGTTTTCACCATTTTTAGAGAAATTCTCTTTTGGTGAGCCTGACGACGATTGTGATGACGACGAAGATGAGGACAAGGAGTATGATGACCAGTTAGCTTTTTTAAGCCAATTTTTTGTAATGTTCTTCCTAGAGCCAGAAACTCCTTTGATTCTGCCATCATGTAGTACTTTTTTGTGTGCTGGGGTCTCGGTGATGAAGTTAAGCTTCTTGGAAGGACTCCCCGCAGTGCTTTCAGCTATTGCTGGACCTTTACTTTCAGGCGACTCTCCTCCTCCAGCATGACATATACGTAAGTCTTAGTATAGCAATCTAGCTTACTGCCAATCGGATGTAATGTATGTCTTACCCGCACCGAAGAAAATTGTAGTGAACAACAATCCTGTTGCTACTAGTTCTGAGGTGCAATGTGAATGCATAGGTGGTTTGTGCAGTCAGGGCATGCATGTATCCCAATTCGCCAGTAATCTGAACGATTTGACGAGCTTCATAGTGCAGAATTGCGAATAGCATCTCGCATTCAATGAATGTTTTGAATTCGGACAGCAATGTATCAAATAATAAGGAGCTTTACCCATTGAATTATTATTACTGCAGGAGTAAGACAAGAAACCTTGGCGGGCCGCTTGAAGTACAATGTGCTGGCGCAAAGTTTTTTATTAATTTTCTAAACGTGGCGCGCATAACGGACTAAAAACAGTGCCGGCAGGCCAAATTGTCATCCTGTCTACCACACAACCCGTCTCTTCAAAGGTACTTTTACTTGTACTTAACTAAGGTTGGTCCTGTAGATGAACGAAAATATCGATAAGAGGATTCTTGGCTCCGGGCCAGCAATCATTGCTGCTTGCCCTGACAATGCCGCTTTTGAAAATTAAGCTCATTTTACCGCCGTAAATTTTGTAAAAATAATACTTTGTTACCTCATTTTGTTCGATAACCGTTACTTCCTGTGGATGTTTTATTTTTTATGTTGCTCGTTAGCAGTTATTTGTTTCCATGAAGTCATCACAAACTTTATTTTGTATTGGCCTGTCAAGCTTACGGATGAATTACCACTGTGTCCGTTTGCAGAAGGGTTAATTTTCGTTACATCTACTGAATAGAGTTACTTATCCTTATATGTGGCCGCGCTGTTTTAGCTACAACCTGATTCCGTGTAAGCATTTCGTTGATATAAAATCAGTTTAAATTAATTGCAGAGTTAAATTATAATTTGACTTGTTTTGACGCAAAATATTCTGACGTCTTTGATTCCTTCTGTCTGTAAGTTTCACACTTCTCCACTCTTGCTGGTTAAGAGCGCGTATCATTAGTATAAAATCTATAAATAATTCTATAAATAATTCTAATAATAATATTTGATCGCTAATTGTTTAAATCAAACTTATTTACACCGTTTCATACGATTGTTTGTAAATTATCTGACTCACCACTATTTGCAAAGCAGTGGTATGCTGGAGCATACCTTCGTCGTCTGCGATTGTTTAGTCATTAATGCGTCTGGTCATTTAGGCTAACTTTAAACAAATTGAATTTGTTTAAATTTAAGAATACATGCTTACATCTTACAAGGGGACGTTTTCAGGTGTCCGCGGCGCATAGCGCCAATACCCTATGCAGCGCAGAGCTTATCCATAAAGATTGCAAAGCAGTAAGGGCAGAAACTCAAGTTTGACCTAACCAGAGGGTCAAAGTTTTGGGGTCAAAACTGTGCAAAGAGGGGTATACGTGCAAACTGAAAAATCCCATGTTAAATCCCATAGAGATTTCCCAGATTTGGATTTGGAATGATTTTTGAAAATACGCTCAAAAACGGCTCTACTGCTGTTAAATTGAGGTATTATCCACTTTGAAAGTTAAAAAACCAATACTTTTCATTTTCTGAAAATTTCACCGCCTTGAGGTAAAAAAAGTTTCGAAGCCAATTTATGTCCCATGACTCACCGTGTGTATGAATGGGGACTCATTTGAAATGCAAAACTGGAAAATCCTTACGGGATTTAACATGGGATTTTTCAGTTTGCACGTATCCGCCCTTTGCAACTATTGACCTCAAAGTTTGTAACCCTCCTACAGAAGGGTCAAATCTGAGTTTCCGCATCTACCGCTTTAAGAGAGGCAATGTCTTTGTACACTGGATGAGTACGTTTTAGGTTCATCCTTTGTGAGTTTTTCTTGGGCGTTTGAATCCCTAATTTGAATTTTCGCTTTCGCTAAGTGAGAAGCCATATATAGCAGGACTAAAATGCAGTGAAAGCTTTTATCTGCAACTAAAGCTAATCAATTGGATGAAACTGGGCTGTTCCAAGTACTCTCAAATTTTCAGAAGATTTTGTCCTTGACTTTTTGCTATTGTAATTGAAAATGCGGGCTTGATGGGAAACGCCTCAGCTTCAAAGGTAGTTTCATTGTTCTCTAAATTGTCGATTCGGTGTATAAACACCCATTTGCCACTCACTGGCCCGGAAATTTCTTCGGCCAGAATTACGTGGTTCTAGGTCTTCCATTTAAGGTAAAGTTATTTTATAAAATAATGAATTAGGCATGTAACGTTTATAAAATTCTGCTCATTTTCTGTGATGTTCCTCTAGTAGCATTACTATACATCCGATTTTAATTCATGTGGTGCCAGTCCTGATGTCTAACATGTATGCAGAAGTTCAGGTGGTAATAGGTTCGCCGTATCTTCATCATCGTTTACAATGTAATCCACACTGCAATACTTTATCAGCCTTGCTCTATACGATTGATGATTTCAGAATTGACACTGTCGTCTTGGTCATTTTCTGGACAAAATATTCCGCGATACTTGAGAAATTACGCTTCCTGGGGTAATATTTGCGAGACAAAATTTCATTAGCAATATTTTGATATCATGCCCTGTGGAATTTGAATCGTTTATTCAATTATCGTAATTTCCCGAAATCTAATAGCCATTTTCCGTATTCTGAATATTCAATGTCCAAGGGGTGATCAGTTTCTAGGTGAATTGATTTAAAAATCTTCCTATGTTTGCTGCTCTTCAAGCTCGCTTTCATTGTACCTGTTCATCCTACACGAGTCACAAGCAGAACACGAAGGCCGAAGGTTCTATGTGCTGTCCTTCCACCATCCAATTAGCTTACTACGAAAATTTGAAAACGACACAACTAAGACAATCCAACTTGTATGTTATACCTAAATTTGAACAATTTCTTACTGTTACACACTGAAATCATAATGATAAAGTACATAGCCGACTCTCCTTTGTCCGGGGTAATCTCTGGAACCACTGGGCGCAACATCATGTGTCATGCACCGTTCGATGTCTACCACATATTGCCAACTTTGGCATGTCTGTCTTTGACGCAGGGTCATACGTTGACCCCCAATCTTCTATGTAACAAGCTCGGTGGCCGACTCTCCTGTGTTCGCGGTAAGCTCTGCAACGGCTCAACGCAGTATCAAATGCGGTAAACCAATAAAAAAGCCGAAGTATTTCCTACAGAACCATTGACTTTTGATTATACCTTGACCTCGGGGCAAAACAAGAGGTCAAAGTTCAACTATAAGTCTATTTCCAAACCGTGTCTCCCACGCAAATTCAAATGATTCAAACACGAGATTCCTCATGCAATTTTAACTTAAAACTTGTCGTTTCAGCTCGGGTCAGCCAAATCCACCCCATATATTAGCGAAAATGCGCTTGATGGAATTTTCTAGGCTATCGAAAGTAAACACCAGAACCGCACCATCAATTGCGATACATCAAAGCATAACCAGAAAACTAGAAATTGTGAAAAGCCAAATTTTATGCTGACTTATCTTATACTTTATTTTTTCCGACCAAGTACCCAGGTCAAAGGTCAGACGGTTGGTAAAACTCCAAATCGGGATGGCCATGCTAAAATGAGACCATTAGATTATTCGTTCAACTAAAACACATGGCAAACTACCCGTTCTCTGGAATAAACTTTTGAACCACTTGGCGCATCGTCGCGATGATACTCAGGGCAGTACTAAGTTTAACGTTACAATTTGCACTAGACAGTCCTGCGACTTATAATTTTCAAAATACAAATATGTCTAACACGCTAAAATTTGGCGTTGTTTTCTACTTAAGTATGAAAATTTCTGTGCCTGCCTGATTAAAGGTCAAATACTCAAGTCAAAGTTAAAACAAATGACCCGGATGCCTAAGTTTGCACCATTAATGTTTATTTAAATGTAAAATTAGCACCACCTAAAAATTTGTAACCTGGGATTAACAGATTCCTGACTTTCAGTAATCCATGTACGAAATAATTTGCTGCTGGGAGTGCTAGGCAAACAGAATCATAATAAGACCGTCCGCCAGTACGGCCCCCTTTTACGTACCTCAAGTTGTTCTAGAACAAATTTTGCAATTAAAGAATCCGATTCAGGCCGTCCCCGAGGTCGGCCCCCTTTATGCATCCCTTTTTTAGAACAAAGTACATTTTCAGTACATTGTAGAATTAAATTTGAATTTGCATGAATTTCGGCGATGTAAAAAGGGAAAGTATAACAACTTCACAGACAGTGCCGAGGGACGGAGCAAGTCCGTTGCCGTCCGTAAGACGGCTAGGAAGAACTAGAACTTTGTACCATCAATAAGGTAATTACTTTCCTTATTGAAAATGGCATAAGTAACAGAAGAATCGCCATTTACAGTGACAACAAGTCAGTTTTGCAGTCACTGATCGGACAGGAAACAGTGTAACGGTGGGGCTTATTAACAAAGGGAAGCAAGTCCGGCCGTTGTGAAACCTGGTTCTCTAGACGTGTTAACTGCAAATAGATGCACGAAAACAAGAGTTATACAGAGATAAGGAAGTTCAATTTATTAATCAAATAAATATCCCGAAACGAATATACACCTTAGAATAACGCAACCCTTACTTCCCGTGGCCAAATATCCACTCATTTAACTAAAGGAGGTCATATGAGACCGAACTATGAATAGCCTAACACAGTACACAATCATACACACAACC
The DNA here is from genome assembly GCA_009870155.1 of Pseudobourletiella spinata. NCBI lineage: Eukaryota > Metazoa > Arthropoda > Collembola > Symphypleona > Bourletiellidae > Pseudobourletiella > Pseudobourletiella spinata. The sequence goes on from WJFA01001854.1 coordinate 17,966, forward strand.
TACCGCGTTGCCACTCACCAACCGACTCTCTGAGCTGCTGAGGGCAACGCACTTAACCTAAATCAGTATCCCAAGGACAAATCACTGCCCTGATGGCATTTAATACGTAAGTATTTACCTTACCTAGCTACTTACAGCTAGCCTAACCTAAAGGCAGGAGTAGGCACTTACACCTAGGGAATGCAATAACCTACTCCTGCATACTTAAATTAGCATACGGCCAGGATTACAATTTATGCGTACATATATCTTTTTGGTGAGGCGAAGCTTCCTGTGATCAGCAGGAAGCTTCTCCTCACCCAGATATCGAGGTGGCATCAATTACATAGGTATACATATGTATACCGTAATTGACGCCACTTCAACGCTATTAACTTTAGATTCCGACCAACAGCAAGGGGTCACTCTACCATGGGTAGATGGCATAGGCCCACCCTCGCCATCACCTGAAATGGCGTGGTTGGCCACTAACCCGCAGCCCCGCAATCGTAAACCAAAGTATGAGTATGTATGTACATGCTATCTTGTTAAACTTGTAAACTTTAATGTACCATTAACTAAAGTTTATGATCAACAGCAAAGCATACCACTACACTAGTTTTGTAGTCTAAGACCACTCGCACCTGTATACCAAGTGGCATGGTCGGCCACTAACCCGGTGACCCG
>WJFA01001855.1:0-18628 GCA_009870155.1 Pseudobourletiella spinata
TGCACTCAACGTACCTTTGCTCATGCCCCCAAAATAAAAACAGAGTGGGGGGTATTGGGGTACAGGAGGGGTGAGCAGGCACGAGACAAAAACAAGGGTCATAATTCTTAGTTATCTTCACGGCGTTTGGGGATGGACCAGAGCAGCTGCTATTCGTGGACTACTAGTATTCCCACTTCCCACTCTCCGGTCGTCTTTACCTTGACACTCTTTTCCGCCTTTTCCGGTCGTCTCCCTCGTCCGCCTCCTATGGTGCCACTATTGCTATTACTATACACACCAGCCGTGGTTCAGCCAGGGAAAACAAATAAAAACTCCCATTCAGGAGGCCATAATTCAACTGAAGATGTCAATCCCTATTTCTTACCAACGGCATGGGAGTGACAGACGGAGAGAGAGAGAGAGAGAGCGCTCGCGAGAAAGGGAGGAAGTGGAGGATACGGTTTTCCGTTCCATCCCGTACTACTATACTGCGCTCGAACTCATAGGCAGTCAGTCCGAGTCCCAATAATGGCTCCTGTTGTGAAGGACGGAAGAGGGAAGTATACAGCGGGATAGGGAGTAATTAGTTGTGTCAATTAGTAGCGAAATTGAAGTTGTCGTTTCAAGGGGAAGGAGAGAGACAGAGAGAGGAAGTTGATGGCGTGGTGGTGGAGGCACTGTGATGCACTTTCTTGTCTCCTTCAACTCTACTACTCACGCCTACCCCACTCCATGCACGCATCTTTCCATTGTGTGCATGTATGTGTGTGTGTGTGTGTGTACTTTCTTGTCTGTGTGTGCGTTTGCCTGTCATTCTGTGTGTGTGACTATGTGAATGTGACTGCGTCTGTCTGCCTGTGCGTGTGTGTTTTAAGGATGACTTTACTGGATCCCAAATGGAGTTTCAACTTAACAATATACAGCAATTTAGAGACGTGATGAGACAGTCTTTATACACACGAGTCCCTCCCTCTGGCCGCTGTCTACACGTCGCGTCCATATTCAGCACTGACTGGCAAGAGCCATGATGAGGTGGAGCTCGTCGTACAGCTAAATGCTCCCGTTTCGTGTCACAATGCACTGAGAAGGGCTCAATTCACCGCACTACTCCCACTACGACGGCTACTATAAGGCCAGAGCCATAATGCAAGTCAGCTTATGCGATGCTGCCCATCAGTTCACTCACTCTCCCACACACGCACGCACACACACACACACACACAATACACAAGAGCAGTGCACACAGACTCCCGTGCAAACACACACGCATGGTCACAATGGTGAATGAGCGTCTGGTGCTCGCACAAAGTAAGTTTCCCACTAGCCCGTAGCCCGCGCCCACCCAGCCATCCCTCTCTGGAAAGACGATGATGATGTACGGCTAAAAATAGCTTCTTCAGATCTGCAAAATTTCCTTCACATAATAAACAAGTGAAAGTCATAGAGGATTTAGGGGTGGGGTCCTCCGCTTATGCATCAGTTTGCGTATGAGTGTGTGTTTGTGTGTGTGTGTGTGTATGTGTGTGTGTGTGTGTGTGTGTGCGCGCGCTTGTCTGTCTGGTTCCGCGAGGTGCGAATGCTCCCAGTCATTCATCCCATATGGCCCGTGTGCAGTCGTCGTCTTCCAGGACATTATTCTTCATTTCCTTAAAATCAGCCCACTTTAAACGGCTCCCCTGACTATACCTTGGAGATTATTTTGATACATGTTCTATTTGCCAGCCCAGAGCCCAGCAGCAGCAGCAGCAGAAGCAGTAGCACCATTCTCAGACGTATTACAGTAACTAAACTGAAAAGCCAGGAGCACAGACCGGGGCATAGCATATGAGCGCATAATGAGTTCCCCCCTCCTCCTGCTCCTACATCCACCCCACACACACACACACACATACACCATACAATCTAGTTTTATTACCCTGCGAATTTCAATTATCTCAACCGGCCTGTTCTCAACGCCATCATAATAGTAATCTAATACACAGACGCAAATCATGTGTACATTGCACACGAGTCTCTACAAGACATCCACTCAATACCCCGTACACACACACACACACACACACACACACACACACTGGAGACAATGTGCGGAAGACGAGCCAAGGCTACTTTATGACTGACCCGCTACATTAAATTCAAACTGGGATTTATGAGTGGCACGGTGTATTAGTGGGAGAACATGTTGACTCTGCCATTTTACACGGTTGCGTAATGATGTGCGAGTTCTTACATTGTAGTCGTGGCTGGTGGCGGCCCTTCTCGTCTTCTCCGAGAGCTCACAAACTATCCAGCATAAATCACAAAATGCAAAGGGGTGGGGTGGAGGGGGGGGCTGAGGGGTTGATGGCATGTTGTGGGCTATGTGAGACTTTGCCATATGTAATACAGTATGTGAGCATACCCACAGTCGCGGAGTCAATACACCTCCCCTTCAGCCCCTCTCCCTGGGAGTATAATGCACTGAGAGTTGTGTGCGTCTGTTGTGCGTCTGTGTATCATGGCCGCAAACATCTCCGCATACAATGTAATTAATTTCCTCTTAGCAAGACTACTACTACGGAGAGAGCGGATTGAACAAAGAATAAATTGCTTTCGCATCAGTTGACTCTTCTTCCCCCATCGCAAACGACCCACCCCGGCATTCACCCCCTCCCCCCTCCGTCCCACCCTCCATCACAGACTCTTTCTAGGGAAGTTTCATTTAAATTCTAATTAATTTCAAATCACCCCGGCTCTTTATCCATCATTAGTAAATAATTGAGGTTCAAATCCCAACTTATTACTGTACCACCGGCCCTTCACTGCTTACTCCACTACGCACTGCACTATACTCATCCGGAGGGCCGGCACACACACACACACACGTGTCCGGCCTCACTGTGTGTGACCCGACATCTCCGGCGAGTGGATCCTTTTTGAGTTCCTACCACACCGCACTCCGCTAATGGAGTGTGCGGGGGCATGACTCACTGAGCTTTGCTCCACATCGTTTAACATGACCCTTCATATTATTGTACACATGGATATATGTAGTTAGTACACAATAGCACTTGAGTTCCGTAACTTCACTCAATCCTATTCCTCATTAGGCTCGGACCGGAATAGTGCTAAAGTTGTGTGTGTTTATGTGTGTGTGTGTTTACGTGTGTGTGTGTGTGACCAAATATCCTTCCGCCCGCACACCAGCACAATCAACACGGCACGGCGTTTGCAGTAGCAGCAGCAGCAAGTGCATTCCACATATTTTCCCAGGGGAACACCCATTTAGTTGGCTACATATCCACCTATACGGAAACACACTTAACATACGTAACCTACCGGCTGCATGTTTTTGATGGTAGCGGCGGGCGATTGGAGGTTACACCGTGGCGGAGCCACGGTGACGACGACGACGACTATATGGATATGGAACATACTTGTGTAACGCCGCAGTTTTCTGGGTAATTGATTGCCGCAGCCTAGTGGAAATTTATCTGAATGTGTGTAAAGGTAGACGGGAGGGTCCCATACGAGCAAATATGTTTCCCATCCGCATGCCATCACTTCACGCACGGGCAACCCCACGATTCCGATTTCGCCCACGATTCTTCCCATGTACACCACTACGGCCGCTCCCGCTATAACAGTACAGTACGATGACTACAACTGTTACCATTGCCACAAGAGCCACTCCGCATTCTCCTCATATAAAATGACGAGGAGAACGCGAGGGCAATCACGCCGCTCCTCGTATATAGGACAATAAACGGAACACACACACACATCCAGGCCGGGGCTCAAGTTCAAGCCGTAGTGTGTGTGTGTGTGTGTGTGTGTTTTTGTGTGTGTGTGTGTGTGCCTGAGAGTGTATGTGCACGCGAATTATGCCAAATCAATGTGGGAATTACGAGACGGCGGTTTGCACCGGCACTAGCGCACAACTGTCATGGAATACAATTGAGCTGTTTGAGAAGGAGGCAGGAGAGACTCCGTGAAGGAGTATATATTATATATACTAACAAGTGGAACTTTGTCCGTCGGGTGATGGTGAACTGTGCTGTGTGTTGCAGACAAACAACTTGATTTTCCCATTCTCATGACCTTGGTCATGTCATGATGACATGTGACGATCCGATCAAAAGTCCGTGTGTCTGTCTGTTTATACCTATCGAGCTCGGAGAAGTATTATTATTATTATTATTATTATTATTATTATTACTATAGGTCATAATAGGAATACATCCAGAATTGATAATGTTAGGTTTACATGGAGCATTGGCCCTCATATATCGGCATATGTGGAGTACGGATCGTGACAGTAATGCATGTAACACTGGTCATAATACAGGCGCATATCGGCATTTGTGGAGAACTGGTCATAACAGACTTGTACAGATTCTCCCTCCCCCGCTCTTCTCCATATTAGCAATAAATGCCGGGAAATTCAATCCCGTTCAATTAGGACAGGGCAGGAGGGGCGGAAGTCGGAAAAAATATTACAACACACATATTTTCCCAAAAGAAAAAGAACTCATCGTCATGAGCCTGTTCAACCGGTGCGGTGTGAACGGCCGGGTTTCTCTATCCTATATATCCTCATCTCCCATAGCCTCACACACATACAGACACACACACACACATGATGATATTAAGCTGAAGAAAAAATGAACACGTTCATTCCTCCAAACTCTCCACCAGCTCTCTCACTGTAGGAATACTACAACTACTACTGTTACTACAACGGATAAATACGTGTAAGAGGCTCACATATACAACACTCTGATATACTGAACTCTCGGAGCGGAGCCGGAACGTTAAGTGCCAAAAATAGGCCCATCAATCCTCAGACCTCCTTTCCTCCTTTTCATCCCTGTTGATGAGGGAGCGATTGAGAAAAAAGATTCGTTGAGAGAGGCAATACATTGGCAGCATTCGGAAGAGAGTTCTCCGCTCATTGCACACACACACACATACACACACACACACACATACACACTCACGGAAGCTTATTAAAACTTGTGTGTGTGTCTGTGCCTCTGTATCGCAAGTACCATGGTTCAACCTGACTCCTTCTCTTTCTCCCTCCTGAATTATCATCCACCCAATCTCCATTATTTCTTCCCCACAAAATGGGGCCTTGTGGTCGTAATGGCGGATTAAATCTAGCCATTTATTCGCAGAGTAAATATTGTATGTATATATATATATATATATGCATATATATGTATGTACCTCCACCTTCCGCATCATATAACCACGGGGAACTCCCAAGTGAGAGCAAGTTAATGCGTACACGCACTACTTCTTCCCATATAACCCGATGGCCTATAGTATAACACACACACACACACACACACACACACACACACACGCGCGCGCCTAGAGTCATACCCATGGAAACTCTTCTGCGAGGATCAGGAGGAATGGCGAGGGATAATGAACTATGAGCCGCGTCTCCGCATCCAACTTCACCATAATGAGCTCATCCGCATCCCGCTCCTCCAGCTCCTCCAGCCTCATTCGCACACGCTCAAAATATACATACATATGCATCTTCTCATACGTACAAATATCTCCAATAAAATCATCCCACAGCCCAACCAATAGTTAGCACAGCGGAACAAAAGCTGAGAGAGGCGGACTGACTGACTGACTGTGAGTGAGTCCGGGCCAGGATTGAACATATGAAAATACAGTGGAGCAGTCTGCGGGTCCTGGCCAGAGTTGAACATGTGAAAATACAGCGGAACAAACTGGGTCCTGGCCGGAGGTGGAGGAAGCGAACATGTGAAAATACAGCTCGCACTCTCACAGTCAGTTCTGGTCGGACTTGGATATTTAAATTATGAGCCCGACCACATTGCTATGGGTAGGACATGGAAGCTGCTGGATCAGTCTTAACTTTCCCAGGTACGGCGGCGATCCCACAGGCTGGGACAGGGGTAAATGTGGGGGCAGATGTGGAATACGTCCGTAGATTTTCCTCATGCATGACTCAAGCTGTCGCACTACGACCATCACCGACCGACCGACCATACCGACCATACCGACCCTCACTTTCAAAACTCTTCAAGGGGAGCAGAGGAGTAGGAGCAGCAGCAGCAGTGGCAGATGCTTGAAAAATGTAAATGGCAGAGCGGAAAAAACCTCTGTGAGAAAAAATTCCTCCTCAGTATGGAGACTTTTTGTTGTAGTTGTTGTTGGTGGTGGTGGAGGCCGTGGTGAGAAGAAGGTTCAACATAACCACTGTGTTCGTAGGTAGGCATTTATTATTTTAGGTATAAGTAGTACGAATGTTGTTCGATGGTCGTGCCAGGTTTCCCCCCCAGTCAAGCTACTTCACTATACTACACTAAACTACCGTCTACCTGATATTGAGGGTCTCTGGTGATATTACGGTGAACAGGAGGTCTAAGTAAATTCCGTGTGCTTCATACACACACACACACACACAAAATATCCAATACCCCCACTCTCACTCGAGGGAGGTTAAAAATGCCCTGGCTAATCTTGTACTTGCACGAGATGAGGGGAAGAAAAAAAACATATAATATATAAATTTTCTAAAGCATTTCCGTTTCCGTCTCTCTCTCTCTCTTGAAACCCTCTCATATTCACACCCTCACTCACTCCTTCACTCTCCGTTCAAGACGAAAAAGACCCTTTCACATTTTACCTGATCAAAAAGTTTTCCCAAGGAGGAAATCATAAATGGGATGGATGTACAGACTCGCACCTCCCTCACTCAGCCAGAGCACGGCTCATTGATCTACATACCATCTGTAGTGTAGCACACAGACGGGAATGAGGAGCCCAAAAGTGTGGAGACCCTACGAAAAACCCAGGGAACAAAGGATGCTATTATGAGTGAATACGGAGACATCACGGGAAGCTCCTAAGGACCACGTATAGGCTCGTCGCCATTCACCAGAACGTATCCTTTCATACATTCCCGCTCATTCCTTCCACGGGATCCCTCCGTAATCCTAACGACCAAGATTACAGCCAAGGGATCTTCCATGCATTACCGCTATAAAATCCAATTGAGTCACACTCCAAATGCCTAGTTTTTCCCTTCCTTGTGAATTTATCGAGCTGGGATGTTGATTTCAAAACTAATAGCCCGATCGCATCATGAATTTCCCTGATAAGTTTTATCGCCTTCATACGGCACGGCACAATACCGAGACAATACTTACTACGGCATGAAATGCCGTACACAAGTAAACTGCGGTGGATCCCGCACCAACGGCCTGGGCCTCCTCATAATAATATTTGAACTGGGCTCAGCGGATCTCTAGTGGTAGTAGTAGTAGTAGTAAATCCGCCAGAGAGATATAAAGTCCAGATTTAGAGGATTATGAGCTGCTAAGACAAACTGTACTAATGCAGCTAATACCACTTTTGGTAATGGTGGGAAAATGGACAAATGAGTCAACATGGTTGGCTCATCTGCTCTGAGAAATTAGATACGACCCGCCGCTGCCGCTGCCGTCGCATCGGGTATAAAGGCCTCTAAGACTCTTAGAGCGTCTGATAGGTTGAGAGAGCGCCAGAGCGCTCAGGAGGATCCCACAGCAGCGGTGGATATAAACGGAGTGAGGCGAGATGATGCGGGGCATATACTACAAGGAGGCGACGATACGGAACCCTGCATTATTTAACCAAATACAAGTTAAAACTAAGGAAAAACCTCATCAGACTAATGGAATCTCCGCACATCTCCAGCTCCCATGTGACGACTCGAGCGTGTGCCTGTGGATATGTGCGGAGGAGGCGAGTTGTGTTGTGAGTCGCTCCCACTTGTAAACACACGAGACTCACAGTCAGCCTCGAGTCTCCAGCCCGTTTCAAGTTACGCATCGACACTCACTCACTCCACACACTATCTTGAAGACGAGACTCGGTATACACCAACAACAACAACAACAAGAGCGTTTATTGCTCGAGAATCATGGATAAACCCGCTGTAATTCCCAAGCCCATGGACTCATCATCACACAACAGCAGCCCAGCCCAGCCCGGCCCGGCCCGGCCCTCCCACCGCCTCACAAATCTATTCCAATTCACTTAGCGGGATCTTATATGGGATCTTCCAAGGATAATTTCCATGGGTACCTTCCAATGATATACGCACATTGGAGAGTAGGTTGATCAAGTTTGAGCTCTTAGATCTATGCATGAGATAGTCATTCATAATAATAATCAATATTATGATCGTCATGTCAGGATTAAGTCCCTACAGCTGAACCATCCGCCGTTACGACGGCGGATAGTAAACCAGAGGGCCTGAGCGGAGCAAATTAATACTTCACGCTCCGACCCAAATCCATCCGGTGTGGATAATTAGGGTGCTGCTGCTACTGCTGCTTCTGCTGCTGCTACTCCGGCTGTGGGATTTAATGTAAATTCAAATTAGCCGCCTCCCACATGAGATTATGACGACGAGATATGGGCTCTTTGATCATGGCCGTTGGAAATGATGCATAGCATACTCCGAAGCTACCGTCTGAGGTGAGTTGAGACGAGTGATGAGAGCCAGAGCTGTTCTGAACGGCGGGGGAAAAAAAGACTTTGGCTAATCAGGCCTCATAAGTTTCACCACGTCAGGATGTTCCTCGGACATGCCAGTGTAAATCATACGACTCCCGCCACCTCACAAGTCATCCGCCATTTGGGTATACGTATATAAAACCATGAAAAATCAGGATTTATAATCCTCACATCTCCCTCACAACGATATCCCAAGGAGGGGCTCGGCCATAAGACTATTACCATAAAGTGGATTTTCCGACAGTTAACCCAACTGTGTGAGGCCTCGTAGCAGCATCAGCAGCAGCGGTAGATGGTAGATTGATGCATTGTGAAGACCTCGTAGGATTTATGGCAGTCTGGCATGTACGGCAGGAGGGGCCCTCATATCCGTACATACTGACTCTGGCATAGTACAGGGCAGGGGGAGCGTGTGAAAAGAAAGTGATGATAACAATTTATGTGTGGGTAATCAAGTAAATCGTTTTGGATCCACCAAAAATATCTCTTCCAAATGTAGTGGCAGTGCTCTCTCTCTCTCTCTGCCTATACCCCGCCACCCGCCGCCCATCATATCAAACCACTGTTTCAACACCAACCGCACAGCTCCTCACCACCGACGACTCCGGGAGGCAGGAGCCGCCGCTACGCACACTTGCCCCTGCACTGTGAGATAGACAAACGGTTTCCTCCTTGACCGAGGTGGGGGAAATGTGGATTTTATGGAAGTTGGACAGAATGGGTTTTCCCCACGGTACAACCGAGCAGCCCCGCTCCTGCTCCCACACATTTCCCATTTTCCGCTGTGTATAGGGAATATAACGGAAACCTCCGCGCTACTCTGTAATAACAGCTCATTTACAATTCGAGAAAACAAATAATAATAATAATAATAATATGGAACTCTCTCAATTTTCCACTCCATGGTTCTCGCACTCTTTCATGGATTTTGGCTGAGAGAGTTTGAGAGCGAAAGGAGAAGCAGAGGAGCGGCGGCGGCGGCGGTGGCAATAGCAGCAGTAGTCAACTGTTTTACACTTGAAAACTTCAACTTTTCCATCGGGGGCAAAACAAATATACTGACAGGCGGAGCTGCGGGGGAAGCCGCTCAGAAACAATGTGTGTGTGTGTGTGTGTGTGTGCCTGTGCATATGTTACCCCAAACTCACAGTCACTTATTATGCATTCGTGAATAGTCACTTTCCCCGAAAGCAGGCAGGCAGTCAGGCAGGCAGGCAGGCATGCATGCATGTGCTCATGCACAGGTCGAAGAAGGCCAGTAGCGTATGTTATTGGCAGGGACACGGAGAGAAGGTGGCGAATAGTGAAAATTACTTTTTTTCCCCACGACGACAACAGCAGGAACCCATGCCAGGTTCCGCATCGACCGTGGAAAACCCAAGGTTTTCACTCCGTATATTCTCTACATTCGGCCAGACCAGCTACTATTTGACTCTACGTAGTACACTGACTGAACTGATGGCGAGCTCGGCATCGGCGGGCTGATGGGATGGCACAGTCGATGCATTCAGGATGCTCCAAAACGTGGGCCACAGTGAGAAGAAAAACAATTTTCCAATCAAACACACGCTCAAGCCCACTCCAAAAGTGCGGGGACACTGTCTTATCCAGTGCACCGTGCGAGGACAACTCTCGTTGGATATCATGGAAGCGGACGAAATCCCCGGAAGGATATTTGGAGGACGTCAACGGCGGGGCAAGTGCTCGCCTGTATTCCAATGTGTGTTCCTGGGAGCTTGTGTGTGTGTGTGTGTGTATTAGCTTGTGTATGCTGCTGTGTACGCAGGTGTCCGCACCTCAACATTTGCGTGTTCGTCTGAATGAGTGTTCGTGTTCATGTGTATAAATGTGTGTGCGTGTTTGTGTGTGTGTGTGTGTGTGTGTGTGTGTGATTCTCTGTATGTTTGTGTGAATGGCTGTGTGTGTCTTTTCTCCGGTTGTTGCTACATATTTTTTTTCTGAGAGTCAATGCTGCTGAAGCAATTTCAATAATATTTGGATAAAAGCATTTCTTTCCCCCTGTTCTCACAGCTCCCACCTCCTACACACGTAGTTACTCCGAAAGCACCGTTGTTGCTTGTTGCCTCACATAGTGTGTGTAATAGTGACAAGCGAAAGGGAGAGGCACATAATTTGGGGAATCAGCCCAGCCATTTCCTTCAGGAGTTCTCAAATCACAAGGTAAATAATGCACACGTACACGTACATATCACAGGACAATCCTCAGCCTCAGGAAATGCATAGTGGGCAAGGGCGGCAGGGGGATATGTGAGCTACAAATTCCGCTTTCGATGACCCGGATGTCAAGCATATAAAAAGAAGTGGTGGAGTAGTATCTACATGGTCTTACTCCTTCCATACATACAGACACGCACACACACACACACAAACTCGTCCCAACACCCCCTTGAATGGAAAGTCCAATTGAGGGGGGATTGAGGTACATTTGCCACGGAACAAGAACCGCCACTCATCCACTCAATGGCGCGTCACTGTTCCGTCCCGACACTATCAAAGTCCCCAGCCCGAGGACGAAGATTGATCATGTTGGAAATGGGGAAGGTGGAGGGTGGTGGTAAAAATCAACTCTTTCCCCACTCTCACTCACTCTCACTCACTCACTCACTCCCTGCTCCGCTACATCTTCAAAATTTCCATCCATCCAAGCCACAACACAGGAAACACGACCACTTTTTTCGACACCACCCACCATTCACCATGTGGTGGACGACAACAGGATTTATTTTAGAATTTCCAAATGGAATTCCCGAATCCACTACTATATCCTCCGTACAACAAAAATACGTTCACAGCTTACAGTTGATCAGATAAAATGGCGGAATTATCCCCCTATTTCTCTCCCTTCAAAATCCCCCAACAACAACAACAACAACAAAAATGGATTGGACTGGAACGGAATTTGAAAAGTAAAAACCCTTCCCGCTGCCCCTACTTTATAATGCTCCATCTCACTTTTCCATCCATCCTTCATCCTCCGAGGGTGGAGCGTGCCGAAACTATATACTATATACGTGTATACTGAAATGAATACTGGGCTTACCTTATAAAAAAGTTGACAAGGAACGGTGACGATGACGACGACGACGACAAGGACCAAGACCGGGAAGAATTTAGCGTGACAAATGGCGCGGGGCGGTGCGCGCCGTGACAAAGTCAGAACAGGATTGGCGTGAGGTGACGTAAAAAATTAATGATGATAGAGGAGCCCGATGAATACTGAGAGAGAGAGAGAGAGAGCGCGAAGCTGTACAACAATTAAAGGCCGAGCTTATTGGTTGAAACTATAGAGTCATACATATTCCGCCTGTTCCACCACACGCTGAAGTCCACACACTTATGGAAGTCGACCTCCCCACACTACTTTGAATCCCAGTTCGTGAAATTAACTTATTAATCACGCCCCTGTCAGTCCCTATTCCATTTCATATTTATCCTGTGGAACTGCATGAGTGTGATCCGGCGGATCGGAGTAAATTATTTGATTCCGTCCAAAAGGACCGTCTATGTATATATATGTCCAGGGGAGAGTTCAGTTCAGTTTCAGTTCACGCACTAACGACGCACCGCCGGGCTATGGAACCTACCCGGCTGGAGATCTCACTGTCAAAGGCTCGCACTCCTATGCTTCTACAACAACGCCGTTCCAATAACCTCTACTTTTGTACCATTTACTTTGATATACACCGCTCCAATGTCACATCCTCCATTAATTCACACTTGCACTTTCCACCACCACCACCACCACCACCACCGCCGCTTGTAATTGTTTCAACTCCGAACACATGCAGAGAGACCTAACTGACTGTGAGGTGGGAGACTGTGAGCTATAGCTATGTATGTGGCAATGAATGGAAGGACTTTCAAAGGGATTTCCCTCATTCAATCTCTCCACACCAAAACCAACACCAAGTCAAATTCAGTCACGTTCACAGACACACTCACCCAAGCACAAAGGAACCCGGTTTTGAGGTTCATACAAAAGTTACTTGCTAGCTACGAAACCGTATGAAAATTCCTATAAAACTGCCCTTCGCAATAATCCTCCGGCTTCTCGAAATTCTCGTTGTCTCCACGGAGCGACCCGCAACGTATTACTCACAGGACTAACGGACGCACACAACCACCCTCTCTCACCTCCGTCTACCAACTGACTGAGCGAGAGACGGTCGTGTTGGGAGTGAGCCTTCAAAGCTGTAGCAGCACTTCTGCTCTTCCTGCTGTTGTTCGCCTCTAGTCTGGTACTACATTCTGTTCTACGACGGCCAATGCCACCCATGTCCCACACAGAGCACGGCATGCACAGGGATCCGAGCCCTATGTGCACTTGAATGCACCGACAGCCTCGTCCTTTCCCATAGGTACACACACATACACAGGGAAATATAGGCACACACACAGGGAAATATAGGCACACACACACTGGGAAATATAGGTACACACACAGGGATCACACAGCTCAAGCCGCATCTCAGAAACTCCCTTTCTATATACTTGGTTGACGTGAACCTGAACCGTGATGTAATATATAAGGAGCTCCGCAATAATATGAGAGGACCCAGCTGCTTCCATATTAAGTGGAAGAGGAACACATGATGTAGTAACCATCCTCGGTCCACTGATAGAGAGGCTCAACATGTCCGAGGATCTGTTCTCCTTGTTTTCCACCAATAACTACTGTTTACTCAGTCTGATGGAATCAGGACTCTCAAAGATTCTGACCTCACACACAGGTCCCGTCCGAACACGAGCTGTATATATTGTGTCATCAGAGTGGAGCCCTAACAGGACTACCAGGCACAAACACACACACACACACGCACACACAAGCACACCGAGAAGACATACACCTTAATGGAGAAGAAGCATACAAAGACGTCCCAAGAAGGCATACGCACGCACACACGTGTATTACGTGAAGACACACACACACACGTTTACAATGTGAAGACACACACACACACACGTTTACAATGTGAGCACATACCGAGAAGATGATGAATTTTGTCTACATAACCCACTGTTGACCGATGGTGTGGCCGGTTGAGTGAGATATAATATATTGACTCTCGGAAAAATTTGGTCCCATCTCATTCCGCTTTAATCTTGTCTTCCTCAGGCTTTGGACCACATCAAAGATGACTGGAGTAGGGCTGAGCATGTGACTTTATAATTGGATCAAATTACCCAACACGGTGTCAAACTTGTAGGGCTACGACGACTCTCCTTCTAATTAGCCACGGGAAAATACTAATGAGTTTCAACGCCGGTTGTCATAACATTTTGCATTTCTATAGTGAGACGGTTGTCGTCAACACTACTGACTTGAACATACGGGCTAAAAATACTGGGCCAATCTGGATGAGAATAATTATTGGAGGTTTTCGACACACACGTGTGTGTGTATGTGTGTCCCGTCCGCGGACATGAGAGGAATGCTGGAGGAGTTTGGAACACACGGAAGTTGCCGAAGATACATTATTATAGAGATTTTAATACATAGCGAGAGGGATTGCAAAGGCTAGATGAGTGGATGTGGTGGAATGGTTTTTTTGTCTCCTGAGCACCTGGGTCAAGATTTTGAACGCATGAGGTGCTTTTGGGATCTTTGAGGAAGTTATAAGTAATCTATTTGGGCATGTGAATGATGTGGGGATATTTGATTCGTCTGTTGGAACAACCTTTAGAATCCCCACATTCTTTCATCCGCATCTTACTCTTTTGTGCATTTATTATGTATGGAATAGTAGGGGAGCTTTTGTGGGATGAGAAATGTCCATGATGTGCCCCACATGCCTCACCCTCATAAGTGCACACAGCCAAGAGTGAGCTTACTAATAACAATTCGTCGTTGCATTATTCTGCAGGTATTTCGGTTTGTCCATTTCGGTCCCGCAGATACACACGCACGCATACCTGTCCCATGTTCTTTTCTGTCGGCTGTTCATTGAGCGAGCTCTCTTCCAATACTGTAGGGACGAGCCGTGTGCTGGCTATGGTATGAATAAGTAAAGGGCCCACAATGCACAATAATACTGTAGGCAAGTGGGGGGGGGGTAGGTAGTGTTGGGCAGGAAAGGGATTTTCACGACTGACAGGACAGAATGGCCCGGCCAATATGCACGTAGTAGTTGGAGGATTGAGCGTAAAAGGTATTGAGGGTGGAGACGATGCCGTGTGTAGGTTCGATGAATTAGAATTTTATGGAAGATCCACTCAAAGATTCAAACATTCCTGTATAGCAACAAAGGTTTTCACTCTACCAAACTAATAATATCTTTGTGGTGATGACGCTCGCCCAGATCCTCCCGCCGCATTCCTCCTTCCTGCTTACACTAATTTTTTCCAAATTTATTTTGCTATTTTTGAGCAAGATTATTCCGGTTCTTCTTCCAATTCAAGTTGGACATCGTAGATCCCTCCTGCCATTCACTCCCACTGGTGGGGTCCCACTTGAGAGATGACATATACGGACGCATAGACTCGTCCGCGACCGCACAGGAAAGTCCACCGCAGCAGCAGCAGCAGCGTATCTCCTGTCCTTCATGTGTTTGTTGTTTAGAAGTGGAATCCCTCATGTCAACTTGGATTGCTCCTGGTCGGCACATTAGATTGTGCAATAATATATTTTCTATGACTGCGAGTGCGGGTGTGGGCCCACGAGCTGGTCTGACGTGACACGGGGTAGCATACCATAGTATATTACATATGTACACCAGGATCTGGCACACAGTAGCGTACAGGGATTAGCTACTCGCTCTCAGTCACTGACTCTGTGAGAGTTTTGCGGGGAGCTGCTGCCGGAGAGGACAGGAAAAAATTCAGACCAGCAATGTCGTCGTCGTCGTCGTCGTCGTTGGATGAGAAGGAGAACCGGTCGTGATTACAAGTTATTATTATAGCTCACTGCTCCGCCGAGAGCTCACATGTACTCATGTTGTTCGAGCGGCGCGGGAAACGAGCGGAAAAGGAGTGAGATCTCTCCAAAAGTAATCCCCAGAAAATCGTCCCCATATGGATCCATACGTGGAGCCCTTTGCACGACATAAAATGAGCTGGAAAATTAATAGTTTTTCCGTGGGAGGAAATCGTTGTAAATCTATTTATTTCCTTCTTATACACAGGCAGGGCGGAGAATGAGCCTGCTTCCACTCTCAAATTTCCATCCACCCGCGGCCAACCAATAAATATCAATTGGCCATTGAAGACGTTTACATATACTCGTTACTATAACTACGGCATGGAAGCTACAGTAAGGCTAACTACAGCTCACAATCGACAAGCTAAAGGCTAACCACAGCTCACTCCTGACAGCTAAGGTTAACTACAGCGGCACATTATAGACGAGCTACGTTATATACGGGACTATATGGACAAGTTTCTTAACATTTTCAAGAAGAAACGGATCGGGAAGCATGCACTGGGAGGCCCATAAGGTGGACGGGCAGCTTTGTCGCAGTATACTATATGGGGCAATGGCACTGACGGAGAATGTGGCACATACGAGCTGTGGACTGTAGGGAGCATCTACTTTGACATCCTACAACATAGTAAATAGCCCAACAAGTTATGGAGGACATATATATAAAGGGAAGTAAGAGATCTGGTCACGTCCAACTACACACTTCTAATCGTACTACTACCACTACAAGGAGAAAATATGGTAGCGGGCAGTTGGGAATGCTGGTTGCAGCTGCCGACTGTTCCTTCCCCGCCGTTAAATGGTTCGAATGGAAAATATAGACATACGACAAAAAATACATAGTTTTTACGCACACACACACAAAAACGGTAGCAGAGTACTACATGCGGGGAGCACGACCGTCGTCGTTTTGTAATCATTACTACTACAACTACGCCACTACCACAGCACTACTACACATGGATGTTGGCAGGCGGATCTTGAGCACAGCACTTCCACTCCGAGGTCTCCCGTGATAAAAAGCGCCCCTTGGAGGCCCATTAATGAATCTATACAGTGAGTTCCGTCACACACAAAAAAATCCCACATAAATATTTAGCTCACTCCTTCAGTCCAGTATCTCGTACAAATAAGTTAGCATACTACTACGCCATAGAGTTTTTGAACCAGTCTTTCACACACTCTCTCCGATCCGGTGAGGATAAAAAATTGTTATTATGCATGAGATTATGTCATTACTTACGTCTGCTTATCTCTCAGGACGAGAAAAACACGTTGAGAGAACTGGAAGTAGAGGGGTTCGTGAGGAGATGCGAGGCAGTTTGATCTGCAAGAAATAAACACATGATGAGACCCCCACACACACACAACAACTGGAAAGAAACCAAAAGTTGCATGATCCTCGTCTTCCACACCACCACACGTTTTCCACCATCCTGTAATACTTCAATACAACAGCTTTTAACTACTTACCCTAACCTCTTTCTGCAACTTTAAAATCCATTCCCATCTTTAATGTGTAGACGTTCCGAATTCCCTCAATCCGTCCCCGCGCCATTTGTGAACCTTTTAGTAGCACTTAAACGTCCTCCCCTAAATGAGGTGGAAAGACACTGCTCAGCGATGAGAGCGGATGGAAACATTGCCAAAGTATTAGATTGTTATGGCAACAAAAAAGTCAAACGGATCGATCTTGGCAGAAAATTCCAAGTTGATTCCATATTCTCGACCTCTCCATCTCCTTCCAACATGAGACTATGAGACACCCGCACATACACACATTCCTGAACAAGATGGAGATGAGAAAATGCCTTTTCATCTTCTCATAGGGAACAGTTTCTCTGCAACGTTTGAGCAAATGAGGAAATTGTATACTAAATAGAAAAAAAACAAATTGAGCTGTTACTAAATATACATGTGCTATCATACCGACATGAAATTATAATATCGATAATTTGCTGACTCAACTCAAGGAAAACCAACGAAAATAATTGCAATTGGATTTAGCTGCTCCGCTCGATTCCCGCCTTTTCTTAGTTTAAACTCCTTTCGATAAATATGCTGTATTAACGTAATGCTGTGTAATACACTATATTGTTTTATTTTAATTTAAAATATAATGTTTTCCTTTCCGGCTCACAGTCAGTCAATTCTAAATCTCAACCATGGCGAAAACGGACCATCTCAAACAGCATCTACCGGTGCTACCAGTGCTACCGCGTGTGGCGTGTGGCAGCCAAGGATAGCGTGTCAATAAAATTTTACCTACATACATACATGAGCATACGATCATGCCGCTTCATGCAACATAACAAACTTTTATCCAACTTCTTGGTGTGAACAAGTTCTCCTCAGGGGATGCACTAAAATCCGTATGTACACCAAAGTATTTTTCATAAACCTCAAAACTTCACACTTCCCAGTGAAACTATGCACCGCAGTGTTCCAAAACTAATTTGAGGAACCTGCGGTTCCACTTCCGAAACTCCAGCTCCCAATATTGAATCCAGACGGAAACATTCATCCAACTCTTGTCTCTAGATAGTTAAGCAACTTTAAAAACTACTGATTGACCACTATTCCATCATTCCCCGCGTATTAAGCTCAGGATAAATAGATAATAAGAAGTCATAAGCACTTCAATAAAATCCGAGGCTCTCGGAACCTTGAAGGTGTGAATGTTCGTGTAAAATACATGAAATATGTGGGGTTCGTTCACAGGAGCACGCGACAAGGTTTTAATGGCTCTCTGCTCCCAGCATGTTTGTCTCTTCTGTGATCCGAACTCGTTAACCTTTATAGGCACACACAGATATCTTTACGGACCGGGCAAACTTCTCAAGCAATAATAAATTTCCCAAGTATACTGAGTAATCGTATTTGACTTTGGTCACAGGTCCAGGTACATATTGAGTCCTCCACCACTACTCACTCAGCGCGACTTTTATTTCAGGAGGGGGACGAGAAGAACTGGGAACACAAAGCCGTCGTCCAAGTTTGTAATCAACACAACAAATTATTGTACATAAGTATACACCTACAATTTCACAAAACGCCCTCAGTTATCTCCACACTTTCACACCTCGGCTTTATGGGCAGACGCCCTCAAATGTTCCCGCCCGTACCGAGATGACATTGGCGACCGCATGCATATTATGAGCTCTGACTGAGAAG